>JASGCC010000946.1:0-48159 GCA_030067915.1 Hydractinia echinata | reverse complement strand
GGTTGCGTCACATATGTCGTACCAACATGTTTTAGCGATATTTTCTGATATTACTAGGTGCATCGCTTTTACAGTGAAACGATTGACTGTGGGACTTAATTGAACTGATTTTGGACTTTGACCTTATAAATGTGATAAATGAGACAATTGGACTCCAAGAAATAACATTCTTCTTAATTTGACATGATTGCTGAACTCACGATTACACTGGCGCTGTGGTAGCGCTTTATTTAAAAATTTAGATAAATAAGTCATTTTTTACTGTGGGACCAATCCTAGCGTTAGCGCGCGCTTGAAGAATAGAGACAGTTTCAAAAACTAACATTTCATGATTTTCTAACGGTATTCAGTCCGTTTGAGTTACAACGGTTGCGTCACATATTCGTACCAACATGTATTTAGCGATATTTTCTGATATTACTAGGTTGCATCGCTTTTAACAGTGAAACGATTGACTGTGGGACTTAATTGAACTGATTTTGGACTTTGACCTTATAAATGTGATAAATGAGACAATTGGACTCCAAGAAATAACATTCTTCTTAATTTGACATGATTGCTGGAACTCAGCGATTACACTGGCGCGCTGTGTAGCGCTTTATTTAAAAATTTTAGTAAATAAGTCATTTTTTTACTGTGGACCAATCCTAGCCGTTAGCGCGCGCTGAAGAAATAGAGACAGTTCAAAAACTACATTTCATTGACTTTCTACGGTATCAGTCCGTTTGAGTTACAACGGTTGCGTCACATATTCGCTACAACATGTATTTAGCGATATTTTTCTGATATACTAGTTGCATCGCTTTTAACAGTGAAACGATTGACTGTGGACTTAATTGAACTGATTTTGGACTTTGACCTTATAAATGTGATAAATGAGACAAATTGACTCCAAGAAATAACATTCTTCTTAATTTGACATGATTGCTGGAACTCAGCGATTACACTGGGCGCTGTGGAAGCGCTTTATTTAAAAATTTAGATAAATAAGTCATTTTTACTGTGGGACCAATCCTAGCGTTAGCGCGCGCTGAAGAAATAGAGACAGTTTCAAAAACTACATTTCATTGACTTTTCAAACGGTATCAGTCCGTTTGAGTTACAACGGTTGCGTCAACATATTCGTACCAACATGTATTTAGCGATATTTTTCTGATATTACTAGGTTGCATCGCTTTTAACAGTGAAACGATTGACTGTGGACTTATTGAACTGATTTTGGACTTTGACCTATAAATGTGATAAATGAGACAATTGGACTCCAAGAAATAACATTCTTCTTAATTGACATGATTGCTGGAACTCAGCGATTACACTGGGCTCTGTGTGTAGCGCTTTAATTTAAAATGTAGATCATAAAAAAGTCATTTTTTACTTGTGGGACACTCCTAGACCGTTTAGCCGCCGCGTCCGAAGATACTAGAGACAGTTTTCAAAAAACTAACATTTCAATTGCCTTTCTAACTGGTATTCAGTCCGTTTGAGGCTTTACAACGGTTGCGTCACATATTTTCGTACCAAACATTGTATTTAGCGATATTTTTTCTGATATTACTAAGGTTGCATCGCTTTAAAAAGTGAACCGATTGACTGTGGAACTGTAGTTGATACTGATTTTTGGACTTTGTCCTGATTAAACTGTGAATAAAATGACGACAAATTGGACTGCCAAGAAATTAACATTCTTCTAATTTGATCATGATTTGCTGGGAAGCTCAGCGATTACACTGGGCGCCTGTGGTAGCGCTTCATTTAAGAAAATTTAGATAAATAAGTCATTTTTTTACTGTGGGAACCAATCACTACGCCGTTACGCACCGCTGAAGAAATAGAGGACAGTTTTCAAAAACTACATTTCTTTGACCTTTCTAAACGGTATCCAGTCCGTTTTGAGTTACAACGGTTGGCGTCAACATATTCGTCACCAAACATGTATTTTAAGCGATATTTATATCTGACATTACTAGGTCATGCATCGCTTTTAACAGTGAAACGATTGACTGTGGACTTATTGAACTGATTTTGGACTTTGACCTTATAATGTTGATAAATGGAGACAATTGGACTGCAAGAATTAACATTCTGTTCTTAATTTGACATGATTGCTGGAACTCAGCGATTACACTGGGCGCTGTGGGTACGCTTTATTTAAAAATTTTAGATAAATAAGTCATTTTTTACTGTGGACCAATCCTAGCGTTAGCGCGCGCTGGAAGAAATAGAAGACAGGTTTCAAAAACTTACATTTCATTGATTTTCTACAACGTATCATGTCCGTTTTGAGTTTCAACGGTTGCGTCACATATTCGTTACCAACATGTATTTAGCGATATTTTTCTGATATTACTTAGGTTGCATCGCTTTTAACAGTGAAACGATTGACTGTGGTACTTAATTGGAACTGGATTTTGGACTTTGACCTTTATAATGTGATAAATAATGAGACAATTGGACTCAAAGAAATAACATTTCTTCTTATTTGACATGATTGCTGGAACTCAGCAATTACACTGGCGCTGTTGGTAGCGCTTTATTTAAAAATTTAGATAAATAAGTCATTTTAACTGTGGACCAATCCTAGCCGTTAGCACGCGCTGAAGAATAGAGACAGTTTCAAAAAACTACATTTCATTGACTTTCTAACGGTTATCAGTCCGTTTGAGTTTACAACGGTTGCGTCACATATTCGTACCAACATGTATTTAGCGATATTTTTTCTGATATTACTAGGTTTGCATCGCTTTTAACAGTGAAACGATTGACTGTGGGACTTAATTGAACTGATTTTGGACTTTGACCTTATAAATGTGATAAATGAGACAATTGGACTCCAAGAAATAACATTCTTCTTAATTTGACATGATTGCTGGAACTCAGCAATTACACTGGGCGCTGTGGTAGCGCTTTATTTAAAAATTTAGATAAATAAGTCATTTTTACTTGTATTTCCTAGCCGTTAGCGCGCTGAAGAAATAGAGACAGTTTCAAAAACTACATTTCATTGACTTTCTAACGGTATCAGTCCGTTTGAGTTACAACGGTTGCGTCACATATTCGTACCAACATGTATTTAGCGATATTTTTCTGATATTACTAGGTTGCATCGCTTTTAACAGTGAAACGATTGACTGTGGGACTTAATTGAACTGATTTTGGACTTTGACCTTATAAATGTGATAAATGAGACAATTGGACTCCAAGAAATAACATTCTTCTTAATTTGACATGATTGCTGGAACTCAGCAATTACACTGGGCGCTGGTAGCGCTTTATTTAAAAATTTAGATAAATAAGTCATTTTTTACTGTGGGACCAATCCTAGCCGTTAGCGCGCGCTGAAGAAATAGAGACAGTTTCAAAAACTACATTTCATTGACTTTCTAACGGTATCAGTCCGTTTGAGTTACAACGGTTGCGTCACATATTCGTACCAACATGTATTTAGCGATATTTTTCTGATATTACTAGGTTGCATCGCTTTTAACAGTGAAACGATTGACTGTGGGACTTAATTGAACTGATTTTGGACTTTGACCTTATAAATGTGATAAATGAGACAATTGGACTCCAAGAAATAACATTCTTCTTAATTTGACATGATTGCTGGAACTCAGCAATTACACTGGGCGCTGTGGTAGCGCTTTATTTAAAAATTTAGATAAATAAGTCATTTTTTACTGTGGGACCAATCCTAGCCGTTAGCGCGCGCTGAAGAAATAGAGACAGTTTCAAAAACTACATTTCATTGACTTTCTAACGGTATCAGTCCGTTTGAGTTACAACGGTTGCGTCACATATTCGTACCAACATGTATTTAGCGATATTTTTCTGATATTACTAGGTTGCATCGCTTTTAACAGTGAAACGATTGACTGTGGGACTTAATTGAACTGATTTTGGACTTTGACCTTATAAATGTGATAAATGAGACAATTGGACTCCAAGAAATAACATTCTTCTTAATTTGACATGATTGCTGGAACTCAGCAATTACACTGGGCGCTGTGGTAGCGCTTTATTTAAAAATTTAGATAAATAAGTCATTTTTTACTGTGGGCCAATCCTAGCCGTTAGCGCGCGCTGAAGAAATAGAGACAGTTTCAAAAACTACATTTCATTGACTTTCTAACGGTATCAGTCCGTTTGAGTTACAACGGTTGCGTCACATATTCGTACCAACATGTATTTAGCGATATTTTTCTGATATTACTAGGTTGCATCGCTTTTAACAGTGAAACGATTGACTGTGGGACTTAATTGAACTGATTTTGGACTTTGACCTTATAAATGTGATAAATGAGACAATTGGACTCCAAGAAATAACATTCTTCTTAATTTGACATGATTGCTGGAACTCAGCAATTACACTGGGCGCTGTGGTAGCGCTTTATTTAAAAATTTAGATAAATAAGTCATTTTTACTGTGGGACCAATCCTAGCCGTTAGCGGCGCTGAAGAAATAGAGACAGTTTCAAAAACTACATTTCATTGACTTTCTAACGGTATCAGTCCGTTTGAGTTACAACGGTTGCGTCACATATTCGTACCAACATGTATTTAGCGATATTTTTCTGATATTACTAGGTTGCATCGCTTTTAACAGTGAAACGATTGACTGTGGGACTTAATTGAACTGATTTTGGACTTTGACCTTATAAATGTGATAAATGAGACAATTGGACTCCAAGAAATAACATTCTTCTTAATTTGACATGATTGCTGGAACTCAGCAATTACACTGGCGCTGAGGTAGTTTTAGAACTGTCTCTATTTCTTCAGCGCCGCTAACGCTGGATTGGTCCCACAGTGAAAAATGACTTATTTATCTAAATTTTTAAATAAAGCGCTACCACAGCGCCCAGTGTAATTGCTGAGTTCCAGCAATCATGTCAAATTAAGAAGAATGTTATTTCTTGGAGTCCAATTGTCTCATTTATCACATTTATAAGGTCAAAGTCCAAAATCAGTTCAATTAAGTCCACAGTCAATCGTTTCACTGTTAAAAGCGATGCAACCTAGTAATATCAGAAAAATATCGCTAAATACATGTTGGTACGAATATGTGACGCAACCGTTGTAACTCAAACGGACTGATACCGTTAGAAAGTCAATGAAATGTAGTTTTTGAAACTGTCTCTATTTCTTCAGCGCGCGCTAACGGCTAGGATTGGTCCCACAGTAAAAATGACTTATTTATCTAAATTTTTAAATAAAGCGCTACCACAGCGCCCAGTGTAATTGCTGAGTTCCAGCAATCATGTCAAATTAAGAAGAATGTTATTTCTTGGAGTCCAATTGTCTCATTTATCACATTTATAAGGTCAAAGTCCAAAATCAGTTCAATTAAGTCCCACAGTCAATCGTTTCACTGTTAAAAGCGATGCAACCTAGTAATATCAGAAAAATATCGCTAAATACATGTTGGTACGAATATGTGACGCAACCGTTGTAACTCAAACGGACTGATACCGTTAGAAAGTCAATGAAATGTAGTTTTTGAAACTGTCTCTATTTCTTCAGCGCGCGCTAACGGCTAGGATTGGTCCCACAGTAAAAATGACTTATTTATCTAAATTTTTAAATAAAGCGCTACCACAGCGCCCAGTGTAATTGCTGAGTTCCAGCAATCATGTCAAATTAAGAAGAATGTTATTTCTTGGAGTCCAATTGTCTCATTTATCACATTTATAAGGTCAAAGTCCAAAATCAGTTCAATTAAGTCCCACAGTCAATCGTTTCACTGTTAAAAGCGATGCAACCTAGTAATATCAGAAAAATATCGCTAAATACATGTTGGTACGAATATGTGACGCAACCGTTGTAACTCAAACGGACTGATACCGTTAGAAAGTCAATGAAATGTAGTTTTTGAAACTGTCTCTATTTCTTCAGCGCGCGCTAACGGCTAGGATTGGTCCCACAGTAAAAAATGACTTATTTATCTAAATTTTTAAATAAAGCGCTACCACAGCGCCCAGTGTAATTGCTGAGTTCCAGCAATCATGTCAAATTAAGAAGAATGTTATTTCTTGGAGTCCAATTGTCTCATTTATCACATTTATAAGGTCAAAGTCCAAAATCAGTTCAATTAAGTCCCACAGTCAATCGTTTCACTGTTAAAAGCGATGCAACCTAGTAATATCAGAAAAATATCGCTAAATACATGTTGGTACGAATATGTGACGCAACCGTTGTAACTCAAACGGACTGATACCGTTAGAAAGTCAATGAAATGTAGTTTTTGAAACTGTCTCTATTTCTTCAGCGCGCTAACGGCTAGGATTGGTCCCACAGTAAAAAATGACTTATTTATCTAAATTTTTAAATAAAGCGCTACCACAGCGCCCAGTGTAATTGCTGAGTTCCAGCAATCATGTCAAATTAAGAAGAATGTTATTTCTTGGAGTCCAATTGTCTCATTTATCACATTTATAAGGTCAAAGTCCAAAATCAGTTCAATTAAGTCCCACAGTCAATCGTTTCACTGTTAAAAGCGATGCAACCTAGTAATATCAGAAAAATATCGCTAAATACATGTTGGTACGAATATGTGACGCAACCGTTGTAACTCAAACGGACTGATACCGTTAGAAAGTCAATGAAATGTAGTTTTTGAAACTGTCTCTATTTCTTCAGCGCGCGCTAACGGCTAGGATTGGTCCCACAGTAAAAAATGACTTATTTATCTAAATTTTTAAATAAAGCGCTACCACAGCGCCCAGTGTAATGCTGAGTTCCAGCAATCATGTCAAATTAAGAAGAATGTTATTTCTTGGAGTCCAATTGTCTCATTTATCACATTTATAAGGTCAAAGTCCAAAATCAGTTCAATTAAGTCCCACAGTCAATCGTTTCACTGTTAAAAGCGATGCAACCTAGTAATATCAGAAAAATATCGCTAAATACATGTTGGTACGAATATGTGACGCAACCGTTGTAACTCAAACGGACTGATACCGTTAGAAAGTCAATGAAATGTAGTTTTTGAAACTGTCTCTATTTCTTCAGCGCGCGCTAACGGCTAGGATTGGTCCCACAGTAAAAAATGACTTATTTATCTAAATTTTTAAATAAAGCGCTACCACAGCGCCCAGTGTAATTGCTGAGTTCCAGCAATCATGTCAAATTAAGAAGAATGTTATTTCTTGGAGTCCAATTGTCTCATTTATCACATTTATAAGGTCAAAGTCCAAAATCAGTTCAATTAAGTCCCACAGTCAATCGTTTCACTGTTAAAAGCGATGCAACCTAGTAATATCAGAAAAATATCGCTAAATACATGTTGGTACGAATATGTGACGCAACCGTTGTAACTCAAACGGACTGATACCGTTAGAAAGTCAATGAAATGTAGTTTTTGAAACTGTCTCTATTTCTTCAGCGCGCGCTAACGGCTAGGATTGGTCCCACAGTAAAAATGACTTATTTATCTAAATTTTTAAATAAAGCGCTACCACAGCGCCCAGTGTAATTGCTGAGTTCCAGCAATCATGTCAAATTAAGAAGAATGTTATTTCTTGGAGTCCAATTGTCTCATTTATCACATTTATAAGGTCAAAGTCCAAAATCAGTTCAATTAAGTCCCACAGTCAATCGTTTCACTGTTAAAAGCGATGCAACCTAGTAATATCAGAAAAATATCGCTAAATACATGTTGGTACGAATATGTGACGCAACCGTTGTAACTCAAACGGACTGATACCGTTAGAAAGTCAATGAAATGTAGTTTTTGAAACTGTCTCTATTTCTTCAGCGCGGCTAACGGCTAGGATTGGTCCCACAGTAAAAATGACTTATTTATCTAAATTTTTAAATAAAGCGCTACCACAGCGCCCAGTGTAATTGCTGAGTTCCAGCAATCATGTCAAATTAAGAAGAATGTTATTTCTTGGAGTCCAATTGTCTCATTTATCACATTTATAAGGTCAAAGTCCAAAATCAGTTCAATTAAGTCCCACAGTCAATCGTTTCACTGTTAAAAGCGATGCAACCTAGTAATATCAGAAAAATATCGCTAAATACATGTTGGTACGAATATGTGACGCAACCGTTGTAACTCAAACGGACTGATACCGTTAGAAAGTCAATGAAATGTAGTTTTTGAAACTGTCTCTATTTCTTCAGCGCGCGCTAACGGCTAGGATTGGTCCCACAGTAAAAAATGACTTATTTATCTAAATTTTTAAATAAAGCGCTACCACAGCGCCCAGTGTAATTGCTGAGTTCCAGCAATCATGTCAAATTAAGAAGAATGTTATTTCTTGGAGTCCAATTGTCTCATTTATCACATTTATAAGGTCAAAGTCCAAAATCAGTTCAATTAAGTCCCACAGTCAATCGTTTCACTGTTAAAAGCGATGCAACCTAGTAATATCAGAAAAATATCGCTAAATACATGTTGGTACGAATATGTGACGCAACCGTTGTAACTCAAACGGACTGATACCGTTAGAAAGTCAATGAAATGTAGTTTTTGAAACTGTCTCTATTTCTTCAGCGCGCGCTAACGGCTAGGATTGGTCCCACAGTAAAAAATGACTTATTTATCTAAATTTTTAAATAAAGCGCTACCACAGCGCCCAGTGTAATTGCTGAGTTCCAGCAATCATGTCAAATTAAGAAGAATGTTATTTCTTGGAGTCCAATTGTCTCATTTATCACATTTATAAGGTCAAAGTCCAAAATCAGTTCAATTAAGTCCCACAGTCAATCGTTTCACTGTTAAAAGCGATGCAACCTAGTAATATCAGAAAAATATCGCTAAATACATGTTGGTACGAATATGTGACGCAACCGTTGTAACTCAAACGGACTGATACCGTTAGAAAGTCAATGAAATGTAGTTTTTGAAACTGTCTCTATTTCTTCAGCGCGCGCTAACGGCTAGGATTGGTCCCACAGTAAAAAATGACTTATTTATCTAAATTTTTAAATAAAGCGCTACCACAGCGCCCAGTGTAATTGCTGAGTTCCAGCAATCATGTCAAATTAAGAAGAATGTTATTTCTTGGAGTCCAATTGTCTCATTTATCACATTTATAAGGTCAAAGTCCAAAATCAGTTCAATTAAGTCCCACAGTCAATCGTTTCACTGTTAAAAGCGATGCAACCTAGTAATATCAGAAAAATATCGCTAAATACATGTTGGTACGTACATGTGACGCAACCGTTGTAACTCAAACGGACTGATACCGTTAGAAAGTCAATGAAATGTAGTTTTTGAAACTGTCTCTATTTCTTCAGCGCGCGCTAACGGCTAGGATTGGTCCCACAGTAAAAAATGACTTATTTATCTAAATTTTTAAATAAAGCGCTACCACAGCGCCCAGTGTAATTGCTGAGTTCCAGCAATCATGTCAAATTAAGAAGAATGTTATTTCTTGGAGTCCAATTGTCTCATTTATCACATTTATAAGGTCAAAGTCCAAAATCAGTTCAATTAAGTCCCACAGTCAATCGTTTCACTGTTAAAAGCGATGCAACCTAGTAATATCAGAAAAATATCGCTAAATACATGTTGGTACGAATATGTGACGCAACCGTTGTAACTCAAACGGACTGATACCGTTAGAAAGTCAATGAAATGTAGTTTTTGAAACTGTCTCTATTTCTTCAGCGCGCGCTAACGGCTAGGATTGGTCCCACAGTAAAAAATGACTTATTTATCTAAATTTTTAAATAAAGCGCTACCACAGCGCCCAGTGTAATTGCTGAGTTCCAGCAATCATGTCAAATTAAGAAGAATGTTATTTCTTGGAGTCCAATTGTCTCATTTATCACATTTATAAGGTCAAAGTCCAAAATCAGTTCAATTAAGTCCCACAGTCAATCGTTTCACTGTTAAAAGCGATGCAACCTAGTAATATCAGAAAAATATCGCTAAATACATGTTGGTACGAATATGTGACGCAACCGTTGTAACTCAAACGGACTGATACCGTTAGAAAGTCAATGAAATGTAGTTTTTGAAACTGTCTCTATTTCTTCACGCGCCCTAACGGCTAGGATTGGTCCCACAGTAAAAAATGACTTATTTATCTAAATTTTTAAATAAAGCGCTACCACAGCGCCCAGTGTAATCGCTGAGTTCCAGCAATCATGTCAAATTAAGAAGAATGTTATTTCTTGGAGTCCAATTGTCTCATTTATCACATTTATAAGGTCAAAGTCCAAAATCAGTTCAATTAAGTCCCACAGTCAATCGTTTCACTGTTAAAAGCGATGCAACCTAGTAATATCAGAAAAATATCGCTAAATACATGTTGGTACGAATATGTGACGCAACCGTTGTAACTCAAACGGACTGATACCGTTAGAAAGTCAATGAAATGTAGTTTTTGAAACTGTCTCTATTTCTTCACGCGCCCTAACGGCTAGGATTGGTCCCACAGTAAAAAATGACTTATTTATCTAAATTTTTAAATAAAGCGCTACCACAGCGCCCAGTGTAATTGCTGAGTTCCAGCAATCATGTCAAATTAAGAAGAATGTTATTTCTTGGAGTCCAATTGTCTCATTTATCACATTTATAAGGTCAAAGTCCAAAATCAGTTCAATTAAGTCCCACAGTCAATCGTTTCACTGTTAAAAGCGATGCAACCTAGTAATATCAGAAAAATATCGCTAAATACATGTTGGTACGAATATGTGACGCAACCGTTGTAACTCAAACGGACTGATACCGTTAGAAAGTCAATGAAATGTAGTTTTTGAAACTGTCTCTATTTCTTCAGCGCGCTAACGGCTAGGATTGGTCCCACAGTAAAAAATGACTTATTTATCTAAATTTTTAAATAAAGCGCTACCACAGCGCCCAGTGTAATTGCTGAGTTCCAGCAATCATGTCAAATTAAGAAGAATGTTATTTCTTGGAGTCCAATTGTCTCATTTATCACATTTATAAGGTCAAAGTCCAAAATCAGTTCAATTAAGTCCCACAGTCAATCGTTTCACTGTTAAAAGCGATGCAACCTAGTAATATCAGAAAAATATCGCTAAATACATGTTGGTACGTAGTGACGATATGTGACGCAACCGTTGTAACTCAAACGGACTGATACCGTTAGAAAGTCAATGAAATGTAGTTTTTGAAACTGTCTCTATTTCTTCAGCGCGCGCTAACGGCTAGGATTGGTCCCACAGTAAAAATGACTTATTTATCTAAATTTTTAAATAAAGCGCTACCACAGCGCCCAGTGTAATTGCTGAGTTCCAGCAATCATGTCAAATTAAGAAGAATGTTATTTCTTGGAGTCCAATTGTCTCATTTATCACATTTATAAGGTCAAAGTCCAAAATCAGTTCAATTAAGTCCCACAGTCAATCGTTTCACTGTTAAAAGCGATGCAACCTAGTAATATCAGAAAAATATCGCTAAATACATGTTGGTACGAATATGTGACGCAACCGTTGTAACTCAAACGGACTGATACCGTTAGAAAGTCAATGAAATGTAGTTTTTGAAACTGTCTCTATTTCTTCAGCGCGCGCTAACGGCTAGGATTGGTCCCACAGTAAAAAATGACTTATTTATCTAAATTTTTAAATAAAGCGCTACCACAGCGCCCAGTGTAATTGCTGAGTTCCAGCAATCATGTCAAATTAAGAAGAATGTTATTTCTTGGAGTCCAATTGTCTCATTTATCACATTTATAAGGTCAAAGTCCAAAATCAGTTCAATTAAGTCCCACAGTCAATCGTTTCACTGTTAAAAGCGATGCAACCTAGTAATATCAGAAAAATATCGCTAAATACATGTTGGTACGAATATGTGACGCAACCGTTGTAACTCAAACGGACTGATACCGTTAGAAAGTCAATGAAATGTAGTTTTTGAAACTGTCTCTATTTCTTCAGCGCGCGCTAACGGCTAGGATTGGTCCCACAGTAAAAAATGACTTATTTATCTAAATTTTTAAATAAAGCGCTACCACAGCGCCCAGTGTAATTGCTGAGTTCCAGCAATCATGTCAAATTAAGAAGAATGTTATTTCTTGGAGTCCAATTGTCTCATTTATCACATTTATAAGGTCAAAGTCCAAAATCAGTTCAATTAAGTCCCACAGTCAATCGTTTCACTGTTAAAAGCGATGCAACCTAGTAATATCAGAAAAATATCGCTAAATACATGTTGGTACGAATATGTGACGCAACCGTTGTAACTCAAACGGACTGATACCGTTAGAAAGTCAATGAAATGTAGTTTTTGAAACTGTCTCTATTTCTTCAGCGCGCGCTAACGGCTAGGATTGGTCCCACAGTAAAAAATGACTTATTTATCTAAATTTTTAAATAAAGCGCTACCACAGCGCCCAGTGTAATTGCTGAGTTCCAGCAATCATGTCAAATTAAGAAGAATGTTATTTCTTGGAGTCCAATTGTCTCATTTATCACATTTATAAGGTCAAAGTCCAAAATCAGTTCAATTAAGTCCCACAGTCAATCGTTTCACTGTTAAAAGCGATGCAACCTAGTAATATCAGAAAAATATCGCTAAATACATGTTGGTACGAATATGTGACGCAACCGTTGTAACTCAAACGGACTGATACCGTTAGAAAGTCAATGAAATGTAGTTTTTGAAACTGTCTCTATTTCTTCAGCGCGCGCTAACGGCTAGGATTGGTCCCACAGTAAAAAATGACTTATTTATCTAAATTTTTAAATAAAGCGCTACCACAGCGCCCAGTGTAATTGCTGAGTTCCAGCAATCATGTCAAATTAAGAAGAATGTTATTTCTTGGAGTCCAATTGTCTCATTTATCACATTTATAAGGTCAAAGTCCAAAATCAGTTCAATTAAGTCCCACAGTCAATCGTTTCACTGTTAAAAGCGATGCAACCTAGTAATATCAGAAAAATATCGCTAAATACATGTTGGTACGAATATGTGACGCAACCGTTGTAACTCAAACGGACTGATACCGTTAGAAAGTCAATGAAATGTAGTTTTTGAAACTGTCTCTATTTCTTCAGCGCGCGCTAACGGCTAGGATTGGTCCCACAGTAAAAAATGACTTATTTATCTAAATTTTTAAATAAAGCGCTACCACAGCGCCCAGTGTAATTGCTGAGTTCCAGCAATCATGTCAAATTAAGAAGAATGTTATTTCTTGGAGTCCAATTGTCTCATTTATCACATTTATAAGGTCAAAGTCCAAAATCAGTTCAATTAAGTCCCACAGTCAATCGTTTCACTGTTAAAAGCGATGCAACCTAGTAATATCAGAAAAATATCGCTAAATACATGTTGGTACGAATATGTGACGCAACCGTTGTAACTCAAACGGACTGATACCGTTAGAAAGTCAATGAAATGTAGTTTTTGAAACTGTCTCTATTTCTTCAGCGCGCGCTAACGGCTAGGATTGGTCCCACAGAAAAATGACTTATTTATCTAAATTTTTAAATAAAGCGCTACCACAGCGCCCAGTGTAATTGCTGAGTTCCAGCAATCATGTCAAATTAAGAAGAATGTTATTTCTTGGAGTCCAATTGTCTCATTTATCACATTTATAAGGTCAAAGTCCAAAATCAGTTCAATTAAGTCCCACAGTCAATCGTTTCACTGTTAAAAGCGATGCAACCTAGTAATATCAGAAAAATATCGCTAAATACATGTTGGTACGAATATGTGACGCAACCGTTGTAACTCAAACGGACTGATACCGTTAGAAAGTCAATGAAATGTAGTTTTTGAAACTGTCTCTATTTCTTCAGCGCGCTAACGGCTAGGATTGGTCCCACAGTAAAAAATGACTTATTTATCTAAATTTTTAAATAAAGCGCTACCACAGCGCCCAGTGTAATGCTGAGTTCCAGCAATCATGTCAAATTAAGAAGAATGTTATTTCTTGGAGTCCAATTGTCTCATTTATCACATTTATAAGGTCAAAGTCCAAAATCAGTTCAATTAAGTCCCACAGTCAATCGTTTCACTGTTAAAAGCGATGCAACCTAGTAATATCAGAAAAATATCGCTAAATACATGTTGGTACGAATATGTGACGCAACCGTTGTAACTCAAACGGACTGATACCGTTAGAAAGTCAATGAAATGTAGTTTTTGAAACTGTCTCTATTTCTTCAGCGCGCGCTAACGGCTAGGATTGGTCCCACAGTAAAAAATGACTTATTTATCTAAATTTTTAAATAAAGCGCTACCACAGCGCCCAGTGTAATTGCTGAGTTCCAGCAATCATGTCAAATTAAGAAGAATGTTATTTCTTGGAGTCCAATTGTCTCATTTATCACATTTATAAGGTCAAAGTCCAAAATCAGTTCAATTAAGTCCCACAGTCAATCGTTTCACTGTTAAAAGCGATGCAACCTAGTAATATCAGAAAAATATCGCTAAATACATGTTGGTACGAATATGTGACGCAACCGTTGTAACTCAAACGGACTGATACCGTTAGAAAGTCAATGAAATGTAGTTTTTGAAACTGTCTCTATTTCTTCAGCGCGCGCTAACGGCTAGGATTGGTCCCACAGTAAAAAATGACTTATTTATCTAAATTTTTAAATAAAGCGCTACCACAGCGCCCAGTGTAATGCTGAGTTCCAGCAATCATGTCAAATTAAGAAGAATGTTATTTCTTGGAGTCCAATTGTCTCATTTATCACATTTATAAGGTCAAAGTCCAAAATCAGTTCAATTAAGTCCCACAGTCAATCGTTTCACTGTTAAAAGCGATGCAACCTAGTAATATCAGAAAAATATCGCTAAATACATGTTGGTACGAATATGTGACGCAACCGTTGTAACTCAAACGGACTGATACCGTTAGAAAGTCAATGAAATGTAGTTTTTGAAACTGTCTCTATTTCTTCAGCGCGCGCTAACGGCTAGGATTGGTCCCACAGTAAAAAATGACTTATTTATCTAAATTTTTAAATAAAGCGCTACCACAGCGCCCAGTGTAATTGCTGAGTTCCAGCAATCATGTCAAATTAAGAAGAATGTTATTTCTTGGAGTCCAATTGTCTCATTTATCACATTTATAAGGTCAAAGTCCAAAATCAGTTCAATTAAGTCCCACAGTCAATCGTTTCACTGTTAAAAGCGATGCAACCTAGTAATATCAGAAAAATATCGCTAAATACATGTTGGTACGAATATGTGACGCAACCGTTGTAACTCAAACGGACTGATACCGTTAGAAAGTCAATGAAATGTAGTTTTTGAAACTGTCTCTATTTCTTCAGCGCGCTAACGGCTAGGATTGGTCCCACAGAAAAATGACTTATTTATCTAAATTTTTAAATAAAGCGCTACCACAGCGCCCAGTGTAATTGCTGAGTTCCAGCAATCATGTCAAATTAAGAAGAATGTTATTTCTTGGAGTCCAATTGTCTCATTTATCACATTTATAAGGTCAAAGTCCAAAATCAGTTCAATTAAGTCCCACAGTCAATCGTTTCACTGTTAAAAGCGATGCAACCTAGTAATATCAGAAAAATATCGCTAAATACATGTTGGTACGAATATGTGACGCAACCGTTGTAACTCAAACGGACTGATACCGTTAGAAAGTCAATGAAATGTAGTTTTTGAAACTGTCTCTATTTCTTCAGCGCGCGCTAACGGCTAGGATTGGTCCCACAGTAAAAAATGACTTATTTATCTAAATTTTTAAATAAAGCGCTACCACAGCGCCCAGTGTAATTGCTGAGTTCCAGCAATCATGTCAAATTAAGAAGAATGTTATTTCTTGGAGTCCAATTGTCTCATTTATCACATTTATAAGGTCAAAGTCCAAAATCAGTTCAATTAAGTCCCACAGTCAATCGTTTCACTGTTAAAAGCGATGCAACCTAGTAATATCAGAAAAATATCGCTAAATACATGTTGGTACGAATATGTGACGCAACCGTTGTAACTCAAACGGACTGATACCGTTAGAAAGTCAATGAAATGTAGTTTTTGAAACTGTCTCTATTTCTTCAGCGCGCGCTAACGGCTAGGATTGGTCCCACAGTAAAAAATGACTTATTTATCTAAATTTTTAAATAAAGCGCTACCACAGCGCCCAGTGTAATTGCTGAGTTCCAGCAATCATGTCAAATTAAGAAGAATGTTATTTCTTGGAGTCCAATTGTCTCATTTATCACATTTATAAGGTCAAAGTCCAAAATCAGTTCAATTAAGTCCCACAGTCAATCGTTTCACTGTTAAAAGCGATGCAACCTAGTAATATCAGAAAAATATCGCTAAATACATGTTGGTACGAATATGTGACGCAACCGTTGTAACTCAAACGGACTGATACCGTTAGAAAGTCAATGAAATGTAGTTTTTGAAACTGTCTCTATTTCTTCAGCGCGCGCTAACGGCTAGGATTGGTCCCACAGTAAAAAATGACTTATTTATCTAAATTTTTAAATAAAGCGCTACCACAGCGCCCAGTGTAATTGCTGAGTTCCAGCAATCATGTCAAATTAAGAAGAATGTTATTTCTTGGAGTCCAATTGTCTCATTTATCACATTTATAAGGTCAAAGTCCAAAATCAGTTCAATTAAGTCCCACAGTCAATCGTTTCACTGTTAAAAGCGATGCAACCTAGTAATATCAGAAAAATATCGCTAAATACATGTTGGTACGAATATGTGACGCAACCGTTGTAACTCAAACGGACTGATACCGTTAGAAAGTCAATGAAATGTAGTTTTTGAAACTGTCTCTATTTCTTCAGCGCGCGCTAACGGCTAGGATTGGTCCCACAGTAAAAATGACTTATTTATCTAAATTTTTAAATAAAGCGCTACCACAGCGCCCAGTGTAATTGCTGAGTTCCAGCAATCATGTCAAATTAAGAAGAATGTTATTTCTTGGAGTCCAATTGTCTCATTTATCACATTTATAAGGTCAAAGTCCAAAATCAGTTCAATTAAGTCCCACAGTCAATCGTTTCACTGTTAAAAGCGATGCAACCTAGTAATATCAGAAAAATATCGCTAAATACATGTTGGTACGAATATGTGACGCAACCGTTGTAACTCAAACGGACTGATACCGTTAGAAAGTCAATGAAATGTAGTTTTTGAAACTGTCTCTATTTCTTCAGCGCGCGCTAACGGCTAGGATTGGTCCCACAGTAAAAAATGACTTATTTATCTAAATTTTTAAATAAAGCGCTACCACAGCGCCCAGTGTAATTGCTGAGTTCCAGCAATCATGTCAAATTAAGAAGAATGTTATTTCTTGGAGTCCAATTGTCTCATTTATCACATTTATAAGGTCAAAGTCCAAAATCAGTTCAATTAAGTCCCACAGTCAATCGTTTCACTGTTAAAAGCGATGCAACCTAGTAATATCAGAAAAATATCGCTAAATACATGTTGGTACGAATATGTGACGCAACCGTTGTAACTCAAACGGACTGATACCGTTAGAAAGTCAATGAAATGTAGTTTTTGAAACTGTCTCTATTTCTTCAGCGCGCGCTAACGGCTAGGATTGGTCCCACAGTAAAAAATGACTTATTTATCTAAATTTTTAAATAAAGCGCTACCACAGCGCCCAGTGTAATTGCTGAGTTCCAGCAATCATGTCAAATTAAGAAGAATGTTATTTCTTGGAGTCCAATTGTCTCATTTATCACATTTATAAGGTCAAAGTCCAAAATCAGTTCAATTAAGTCCCACAGTCAATCGTTTCACTGTTAAAAGCGATGCAACCTAGTAATATCAGAAAAATATCGCTAAATACATGTTGGTACGAATATGTGACGCAACCGTTGTAACTCAAACGGACTGATACCGTTAGAAAGTCAATGAAATGTAGTTTTTGAAACTGTCTCTATTTCTTCAGCGCGCGCTAACGGCTAGGATTGGTCCCACAGTAAAAAATGACTTATTTATCTAAATTTTTAAATAAAGCGCTACCACAGCGCCCAGTGTAATTGCTGAGTTCCAGCAATCATGTCAAATTAAGAAGAATGTTATTTCTTGGAGTCCAATTGTCTCATTTATCACATTTATAAGGTCAAAGTCCAAAATCAGTTCAATTAAGTCCCACAGTCAATCGTTTCACTGTTAAAAGCGATGCAACCTAGTAATATCAGAAAAATATCGCTAAATACATGTTGGTACGAATATGTGACGCAACCGTTGTAACTCAAACGGACTGATACCGTTAGAAAGTCAATGAAATGTAGTTTTTGAAACTGTCTCTATTTCTTCAGCGCGCGCTAACGGCTAGGATTGGTCCCACAGTAAAAAATGACTTATTTATCTAAATTTTTAAATAAAGCGCTACCACAGCGCCCAGTGTAATTGCTGAGTTCCAGCAATCATGTCAAATTAAGAAGAATGTTATTTCTTGGAGTCCAATTGTCTCATTTATCACATTTATAAGGTCAAAGTCCAAAATCAGTTCAATTAAGTCCCACAGTCAATCGTTTCACTGTTAAAAGCGATGCAACCTAGTAATATCAGAAAAATATCGCTAAATACATGTTGGTACGAATATGTGACGCAACCGTTGTAACTCAAACGGACTGATACCGTTAGAAAGTCAATGAAATGTAGTTTTTGAAACTGTCTCTATTTCTTCAGCGCGCGCTAACGGCTAGGATTGGTCCCACAGTGAAAAATGACTTATTTATCTAAATTTTTAAATAAAGCGCTACCACAGCGCCCAGTGTAATTGCTGAGTTCCAGCAATCATGTCAAATTAAGAAGAATGTTATTTCTTGGAGTCCAATTGTCTCATTTATCACATTTATAAGGTCAAAGTCCAAAATCAGTTCAATTAAGTCCCACAGTCAATCGTTTCACTGTTAAAAGCGATGCAACCTAGTAATATCAGAAAAATATCGCTAAATACATGTTGGTACGAATATGTGACGCAACCGTTGTAACTCAAACGGACTGATACCGTTAGAAAGTCAATGAAATGTAGTTTTTGAAACTGTCTCTATTTCTTCAGCGCGCGCTAACGGCTAGGATTGGTCCCACAGTAAAAAATGACTTATTTATCTAAATTTTTAAATAAAGCGCTACCACAGCGCCCAGTGTAATTGCTGAGTTCCAGCAATCATGTCAAATTAAGAAGAATGTTATTTCTTGGAGTCCAATTGTCTCATTTATCACATTTATAAGGTCAAAGTCCAAAATCAGTTCAATTAAGTCCCACAGTCAATCGTTTCACTGTTAAAAGCGATGCAACCTAGTAATATCAGAAAAATATCGCTAAATACATGTTGGTACGAATATGTGACGCAACCGTTGTAACTCAAACGGACTGATACCGTTAGAAAGTCAATGAAATGTAGTTTTTGAAACTGTCTCTATTTCTTCAGCGCGCGCTAACGGCTAGGATTGGTCCCACAGTAAAAAATGACTTATTTATCTAAATTTTTAAATAAAGCGCTACCACAGCGCCCAGTGTAATTGCTGAGTTCCAGCAATCATGTCAAATTAAGAAGAATGTTATTTCTTGGAGTCCAATTGTCTCATTTATCACATTTATAAGGTCAAAGTCCAAAATCAGTTCAATTAAGTCCCACAGTCAATCGTTTCACTGTTAAAAGCGATGCAACCTAGTAATATCAGAAAAATATCGCTAAATACATGTTGGTACGAATATGTGACGCAACCGTTGTAACTCAAACGGACTGATACCGTTAGAAAGTCAATGAAATGTAGTTTTTGAAACTGTCTCTATTTCTTCAGCGCGCGCTAACGGCTAGGATTGGTCCCACAGTAAAAAATGACTTATTTATCTAAATTTTTAAATAAAGCGCTACCACAGCGCCCAGTGTAATTGCTGAGTTCCAGCAATCATGTCAAATTAAGAAGAATGTTATTTCTTGGAGTCCAATTGTCTCATTTATCACATTTATAAGGTCAAAGTCCAAAATCAGTTCAATTAAGTCCCACAGTCAATCGTTTCACTGTTAAAAGCGATGCAACCTAGTAATATCAGAAAAATATCGCTAAATACATGTTGGTACGAATATGTGACGCAACCGTTGTAACTCAAACGGACTGATACCGTTAGAAAGTCAATGAAATGTAGTTTTTGAAACTGTCTCTATTTCTTCAGCGCGCGCTAACGGCTAGGATTGGTCCCACAGTAAAAAATGACTTATTTATCTAAATTTTTAAATAAAGCGCTACCACAGCGCCCAGTGTAATTGCTGAGTTCCAGCAATCATGTCAAATTAAGAAGAATGTTATTTCTTGGAGTCCAATTGTCTCATTTATCACATTTATAAGGTCAAAGTCCAAAATCAGTTCAATTAAGTCCCACAGTCAATCGTTTCACTGTTAAAAGCGATGCAACCTAGTAATATCAGAAAAATATCGCTAAATACATGTTGGTACGAATATGTGACGCAACCGTTGTAACTCAAACGGACTGATACCGTTAGAAAGTCAATGAAATGTAGTTTTTGAAACTGTCTCTATTTCTTCAGCGCGCGCTAACGGCTAGGATTGGTCCCACAGTAAAAAATGACTTATTTATCTAAATTTTTAAATAAAGCGCTACAGCGCCCAGTGTCAAATTCCAAAATCAGTTTCAATTAATTTCCCATCAGTAAGTCAAGTTCGTTTCACTGTTAAAAGCGATGCAACCTAGTAATATCAGAAAAATATCGCTAAATACATGTTGGTACGAATATGTGACGCAACCGTTGTAACTCAAACGGACTGATACCGTTAGAAAGTCAATGAAATGTAGTTTTTGAAACTGTCTCTATTTCTTCAGCGCGCGCTAACGGCTAGGATTGGTCCCACAGTAAAAAACTTATTTATCTAAATTTTTAAATAAAGCGCTACCACAGCGCCCAGTGTAATTGCTGAGTTCCAGCAATCATGTCAAATTAAGAAGAATGTTATTTCTTGGAGTCCAATTGTCTCATTTATCACATTTATAAGGTCAAAGTCCAAAATCAGTTCAATTAAGTCCCACAGTCAATCGTTTCACTGTTAAAAGCGATGCAACCTAGTAATATCAGAAAAATATCGCTAAATACATGTTGGTACGAATATGTGACGCAACCGTTGTAACTCAAACGGACTGATACCGTTAGAAAGTCAATGAAATGTAGTTTTTGAAACTGTCTCTATTTCTTCAGCGCGCGCTAACGGCTAGGATTGGTCCCACAGTAAAAAATGACTTATTTATCTAAATTTTTAAATAAAGCGCTACCGCAGGTCAAAGTCCAAAATCAGTTTCAATTAAGTCCCACAGTCAATCGTTTCACTGTTAAAAGCGATGCAACCTAGTAATATCAGAAAAATATCGCTAAATACATGTTGGTACGAATATGTGACGCAACCGTTGTAACTCAAACGGACTGATACCGTTAGAAAGTCAATGAAATGTAGTTTTTGAAACTGTCTCTATTTCTTCAGCGCGCGCTAACGGCTAGGATTGGTCCCACAGTAAAAAATGACTTATTTATCTAAATTTTTAAATAAAGCGCTACCACAGCGCCCAGTGTAATTGCTGAGTTCCAGCAATCATGTCAAATTAAGAAGAATGTTATTTCTTGGAGTCCAATTGTCTCATTTATCACATTTATAAGGTCAAAGTCCAAAATCAGTTCAATTAAGTCCCACAGTCAATCGTTTCACTGTTAAAAGCGATGCAACCTAGTAATATCAGAAAAATATCGCTAAATACATGTTGGTACGAATATGTGACGCAACCGTTCTAACTCAAACGGACTGATACCGTTAGAAGGTCATTGAAATGTAGTTTTTGAAACTGTCTCTATTTCTTCAGCGCGCGCTAACGGCTAGGATTGGTCCCACAGTAAAAAATATCTAAATTTTTAAATAAAGCGCTACCACAGCGCCCAGTGTAATTGCTGAGTTCCAGCAATCATGTCAAATTAAGAAGAATGTTATTTCTTGGAGTCCAATTGTCTCATTTATCACATTTATAAGGTCAAAGTCCAAAATCAGTTCAATTAAGTCCCACAGTCAATCGTTTCACTGTTAAAAGCGATGCAACCTAGTAATATCAGAAAAATATCGCTAAATACATGTTGGTACGAATATGTGACGCAACCGTTGTAACTCAAACGGACTGATACCGTTAGAAAGTCAATGAAATGTAGTTTTTGAAACTGTCTCTATTTCTTCAGCGCACGCTAACGGCTAGGATTGGTCCCACAGTAAAAAATGACTTATTTATCTAAATTTTTAAATAAAGCGCTCACGCAGGTCAAAGTCCAAAATCAGTTTCATTAAGTCCCACAGTCAATCGTTTCACTGTTAAAAGCGATGCAACCTAGTAATATCAGAAAAATATCGCTAAATACATGTTGGTACGAATATGTGACGCAACCGTTGTAACTCAAACGGACTGATACCGTTAGAAAGTCAATGAAATGTAGTTTTTGAAACTGTCTCTATTTCTTCAGCGCGCGCTAACGGCTAGGATTGGTCCCACAGTAAAAAATGACTTATTTATCTAAATTTTTAAATAAAGCGCTACCACAGCGCCAGTGTAATTGCTGAGTTCCAGCAATCATGTCAAATTAAGAAGAATGTTATTTCTTGGAGTCCAATTGTCTCATTTATCACATTTATAAGGTCAAAGTCCAAAATCAGTTCAATTAAGTCCCACAGTCAATCGTTTCACTGTTAAAAGCGATGCAACCTAGTAATATCAGAAAAATATCGCTAAATACATGTTGGTACGAATATGTGACGCAACCGTTGTAACTCAAACGGACTGATACCGTTAGAAAGTCAATGAAATGTAGTTTTTGAAACTGTCTCTATTTCTTCAGCGCGCGCTAACGGCTAGGATTGGTCCCACAGTAAAAAATGACTTATTTATCTAAATTTTTAAATAAAGCGCTACCACAGCGCCCAGTGTAATTGCTGAGTTCCAGCAATCATGTCAAATTAAGAAGAATGTTATTTCTTGGAGTCCAATTGTCTCATTTATCACATTTATAAGGTCAAAGTCAAAATCAGTTCAATTAAGTCCCACAGTCAATCGTTTCACTGTTAAAAGCGATGCAACCTAGTAATATCAGAAAAATATCGCTAAATACATGTTGGTACGAATATGTGACGCAACCGTTGTAACTCAAACGGACTGATACCGTTAGAAAGTCAATGAAATGTAGTTTTTGAAACTGTCTCTATTTCTTCAGCGCGCGCTAACGGCTAGGATTGGTCCCACAGTAAAAAATGACTTATTTATCTAAATTTTTAAATAAAGCGCTACCACAGCGCCCAGTGTAATTGCTGAGTTCCAGCAATCATGTCAAATTAAGAAGAATGTTATTTCTTGGAGTCCAATTGTCTCATTTATCACATTTATAAGGTCAAAGTCCAAAATCAGTTCAATTAAGTCCCACAGTCAATCGTTTCACTGTTAAAAGCGATGCAACCTAGTAATATCAGAAAAATATCGCTAAATACATGTTGGTACGAATATGTGACGCAACCGTTGTAACTCAAACGGACTGATACCGTTAGAAAGTCAATGAAATGTAGTTTTTGAAACTGTCTCTATTTCTTCAGCGCGCGCTAACGGCTAGGATTGGTCCCACAGTAAAAAATGACTTATTTATCTAAATTTTTAAATAAAGCGCTACCCAGCTTCAAGTCCAAAAATCAAGTATCAATTAAGTCCCACAGTCAATCGTTTCACTGTTAAAAGCGATGCAACCTAGTAATATCAGAAAAATATCGCTAAATACATGTTGGTACGAATATGTGACGCAACCGTTGTAACTCAAACGGACTGATACCGTTAGAAAGTCAATGAAATGTAGTTTTTGAAACTGTCTCTATTTCTTCAGCGCGCGCTAACGGCTAGGATTGGTCCCACAGTAAAAAATGACTTATTTATCTAAATTTTTAAATAAAGCGCTACCACAGCGCCCAGTGTAATTGCTGAGTTCCAGCAATCATGTCAAATTAAGAAGAATGTTATTTCTTGGAGTCCAATTGTCTCATTTATCACATTTATAAGGTCAAAGTCCAAAATCAGTTCAATTAAGTCCCACAGTCAATCGTTTCACTGTTAAAAGCGATGCAACCTAGTAATATCAGAAAAATATCGCTAAATACATGTTGGTACGAATATGTGACGCAACCGTTGTAACTCAAACGGACTGATACCGTTAGAAAGTCAATGAAATGTAGTTTTTGAAACTGTCTCTATTTCTTCAGCGCGCGCTAACGGCTAGGATTGGTCCCACAGTAAAAAATGACTTATTTATCTAAATTTTTAAATAAAGCGCTACCACAGCGCCCAGTGTAATTGCTGAGTTCCAGCAATCATGTCAAATTAAGAAGAATGTTATTTCTTGGAGTCCAATTGTCTCATTTATCACATTTATAAGGTCAAAGTCCAAAATCAGTTCAATTAAGTCCCACAGTCAATCGTTTCACTGTTAAAAGCGATGCAACCTAGTAATATCAGAAAAATATCGCTAAATACATGTTGGTACGAATATGTGACGCAACCGTTGTAACTCAAACGGACTGATACCGTTAGAAAGTCAATGAAATGTAGTTTTTGAAACTGTCTCTATTTCTTCAGCGCGCGCTAACGGCTAGGATTGGTCCCACAGTAAAAAATGACTTATTTATCTAAATTTTTAAATAAAGCGCTACCACAGCGCCCAGTGTAATTGCTGAGTTCCAGCAATCATGTCAAATTAAGAAGAATGTTATTTCTTGGAGTCCAATTGTCTCATTTATCACATTTATAAGGTCAAAGTCCAAAATCAGTTCAATTAAGTCCCACAGTCAATCGTTTCACTGTTAAAAGCGATGCAACCTAGTAATATCAGAAAAATATCGCTAAATACATGTTGGTACGAATATGTGACGCAACCGTTGTAACTCAAACGGACTGATACCGTTAGAAAGTCAATGAAATGTAGTTTTTGAAACTGTCTCTATTTCTTCAGCGCGCGCTAACGGCTAGGATTGGTCCCACAGTAAAAAATGACTTATTTATCTAAATTTTAAATAAAGCGCTACCACAGGTCAAAGTCCAAAATCAGTTCAATTAAGTCCCACAGTCAATCGTTTCACTGTTAAAAGCGATGCAACCTAGTAATATCAGAAAAATATCGCTAAATACATGTTGGTACGAATATGTGACGCAACCGTTGTAACTCAAACGGACTGATACCGTTAGAAAGTCAATGAAATGTAGTTTTTGAAACTGTCTCTATTTCTTCAGCGCGCGCTAACGGCTAGGATTGGTCCCACAGTAAAAAATGACTTATTTATCTAAATTTTAAATAAAGCGCTACCACAGCGCCCAGTGTAATTGCTGAGTTCCAGCAATCATGTCAAATTAAGAAGAATGTTATTTCTTGGAGTCCAATTGTCTCATTTATCACATTTATAAGGTCAAAGTCCAAAATCAGTTCAATTAAGTCCCACAGTCAATCGTTTCACTGTTAAAAGCGATGCAACCTAGTAATATCAGAAAAATATCGCTAAATACATGTTGGTACGAATATGTGACGCAACCGTTGTAACTCAAACGGACTGATACCGTTAGAAAGTCAATGAAATGTAGTTTTTGAAACTGTCTCTATTTCTTCAGCGCCGCTAACGGCTAGGATTGGTCCCACAGTAAAAAATGACTTATTTATCTAAATTTTTAAATAAAGCGCTACCGCAGGTCAAATCCAAAATCAGTTCAATTAAGTCCCACAGTCAATCGTTTCACTGTTAAAAGCGATGCAACCTAGTAATATCAGAAAAATATCGCTAAATACATGTTGGTACGAATATGTGACGCAACCGTTGTAACTCAAACGGACTGATACCGTTAGAAAGTCAATGAAATGTAGTTTTTGAAACTGTCTCTATTTCTTCAGCGCGCGCTAACGGCTAGGATTGGTCCCACAGTAAAAAATGACTTATTTATCTAAATTTTTAAATAAAGCGCTACCACAGCCCAGTGTAATTGCTGAGTTCCAGCAATCATGTCAAATTAAGAAGAATGTTATTTCTTGGAGTCCAATTGTCTCATTTATCACATTTATAAGGTCAAAGTCCAAAATCAGTTCAATTAAGTCCCACAGTCAATCGTTTCACTGTTAAAAGCGATGCAACCTAGTAATATCAGAAAAATATCGCTAAATACATGTTGGTACGAATATGTGACGCAACCGTTGTAACTCAAACGGACTGATACCGTTAGAAAGTCAATGAAATGTAGTTTTTGAAACTGTCTCTATTTCTTCAGCGCGCGCTAACGGCTAGGATTGGTCCCACAGTAAAAAATGACTTATTTATCTAAATTTTTAAATAAAGCGCTACCACAGCGCCCAGTGTAATTGCTGAGTTCCAGCAATCATGTCAAATTAAGAAGAATGTTATTTCTTGGAGTCCAATTGTCTCATTTATCACATTTATAAGGTCAAAGTCCAAAATCAGTTCAATTAAGTCCCACAGTCAATCGTTTCACTGTTAAAAGCGATGCAACCTAGTAATATCAGAAAAATATCGCTAAATACATGTTGGTACGAATATGTGACGCAACCGTTGTAACTCAAACGGACTGATACCGTTAGAAAGTCAATGAAATGTAGTTTTTGAAACTGTCTCTATTTCTTCAGCGCGCGCTAACGGCTAGGATTGGTCCCACAGTAAAAAATGACTTTTTATCTAAATTTTTAAATAAAGCGCTACCACAGCGCCCAGTGTAATTGCTGAGTTCCAGCAATCATGTCAAATTAAGAAGAATGTTATTTCTTGGAGTCCAATTTTCTCATTTATCACATTTATAAGGTCAAAGTCCAAAATCAGTTCAATTAAGTCCCACAGTCAATCGTTTCACTGTTAAAAGCGATGCAACCTAGTAATATCAGAAAAATATCGCTAAATACATGTTGGTACGAATATGTGACGCAACCGTTGTAACTCAAACGGACTGATACCGTTAGAAGTCAATGAAATGTAGTTTTTGAAACTGTCTCTATTTCTTCAGCGCGCGCTAACGGCTAGGATTGGTCCCACAGTAAAAAATGACTTATTTATCTAAATTTTTAAATAAAGCGCTACCACAGCACCCAGTGTAATTGCTGAGTTCCAGCAATCATGAAGAATTAAGAAGAATGTTATTTCTTGGAGTACAATTTTCTCATTTATCACATTTATAAGGTCAAAGTTTCAAAATCAGTTCAATTAAGTCCCACAGTCAATCGTTTCACTGTTAAAAGCGATGCAACCTAGTAATATCAGAAAAATATCGCTAAATACATGTTGGTACGAATATGTGACGCAACCGTTGTAACTCAAACGGACTGATACCGTTAGAAAGTCAATGAAATGTAGTTTTTGAAACTGTCTCTATTTCTTCAGTGCGCGCTAACGGCTAGGATTGGTCCCACAGTAAAAATGACTTATTTATCTAAATTTTAAATAAAGCGCTACCACAGGTCAAAGTCCAATCATTTAATTTAAGTCCCACAGTCAATCGTTTCACTGTTAAAAGCGATGCAACCTAGTAATATCAGAAAAATATCGCTAAATACATGTTGGTACGAATATGTGACGCAACCGTTGTAACTCAAACGGACTGATACCGTTAGAAAGGTCAATGAAATGTAGTTTTTGAAACTGTCTCTATTTCTTCAGCGCGCGCTAACGGCTAGGATTGGTCCCACAGTAAAAAATGACTTATTTATCTAAATTTTTAAATAAAGCGCTCAGCGCCAGTGTAATTGCTGAGTTCCAGCAATCATGTCAAATTAAGAAGAATGTTATTTCTTGGAGTCCAATTTTCTCATTTATCACATTTATAAGGTCAAAGTCAAAATCAGTTCAATTAAGTCCCACAGTCAATCGTTTCACTGTTAAAAGCGATGCAACCTAGTAATATCAGAAAAATATCGCTAAATACATGTTGGTACGAATATGTGACGCAACCGTTGTAACTCAAACGGACTGATACCGTTAGAAAGTCAATGAAATGTAGTTTTTGAAACTGTCTCTATTTCTTCAGAGCGCGCTAACGGCTAGGATTGGTCCCACAGTGAAAAATGACTTATTTATCTAAATTTTTAAATAAAGCGCTACCACAGCGCCCAGTGTAATTGCTGAGTTCCAGCAATCATGTCAAATTAAGAAGAATGTTATTTCTTGGAGTCCAATTTCTCATTTATCACATTTATAAGGTCAAAGTCCAAAATCAGTTCAATTAAGTCCCACAGTCAATCGTTTCACTGTTAAAAGCGATGCAACCTAGTAATATCAGAAAAATATCGCTAAATACATGTTGGTACGAATATGTGACGCAACCGTTGTAACTCAAACGGACTGATACCGTTAGAAGGTCAATGAAATGTAGTTTTTGAAACTGTCTCTATTTCTTCAGCGCGCTAACGGCTAGGATTGGTCCCACAGTAAAAAATGACTTATTTATCTAAATTTTTAAATAAAGCGCTACCACAGGTCAAAGTCCAAAATCAGTTCAATTAAGTCCCACAGTCAATCGTTTCACTGTTAAAAGCGATGCAACCTAGTAATATCAGAAAAATATCGCTAAATACATGTTGGTACGAATATGTGACGCAACCGTTGTAACTCAAACGGACTGATACCGTTAGAAGGTCAATGAAATGTAGTTTTTGAAACTGTCTCTATTTCTTCAGCGCGCGCTAACGGCTAGGATTGGTCCCACAGTAAAAAATGACTTATTTATCTAAATTTTTAAATAAAGCGCTACCTCAGCGCCAGTGTAATTGCTGAGTTCCAGCAATCATGTCAAATTAAGAAGAATGTTATTTCTTGGAGTCCAATTTTCTCATTTATCACATTTATAAGGTCAAAGTCAAAATCAGTTCAATTAAGTCCCACAGTCAATCGTTTCACTGTTAAAAGCGATGCAACCTAGTAATATCAGAAAAATATCGCTAAATACATGTTGGTACGAATATGTGACGCAACCGTTGTAACTCAAACGGACTGATACCGTTAGAAGTCAATGAAATGTAGTTTTTGAAACTGTCTCTATTTCTTCAGCGCGCGCTAACGGCTAGGATTGGTCCCACAGTAAAAAATGACTTATTTATCTAAATTTTTAAATAAAGCCGCTACCTCAGGCGCCCAGTGTAATTGCTGAGTTCCAGCAATCATGTCAAATTAAGAAGAATGTTATTTCTTGGAGTCCAATTTTCTCATTTATCACATTTATAAGGTCAAAGTTCAAAATCAGTTCAATTAAGTCCCACAGTCAATCGTTTCACTGTTAAAAGCGATGCCCAACCTAGTAATATCAGAAAAATATCGCCTAAATACATGTTGTACGAATATGTGGCGCAACCGTTGTAACTCAAACGGACTGATACCGTTAGAAAGTCAATGAAATGTAGTTTTTGAAAATGCCTCTATTTCTTCAGCGCGCGCTAACGGCTAGGATTGGGCCCACAGTGAAAATTGACTTACTTATCTAAATTTTTAAATAAAGCGCTACCACAGCACCCAGTGTAATTGCTGAGTTCCAGCAATCATGAAGAATTAAGAAGAATGTTATTTCTTGGAGTCCAATTTTCTCATTTATCACATTTATAAAGGTCAAAGTTTCCAAAATCAGTTTCAATTAAGTCCCACAGTCAATCGTTTCACTGTTAAAAGCGATGCAACCTAGTAATATCAGAAAAAATATCGCTAAATACATGTTGGTACGAATATGTGACGCAACCGTTGTAACTCAAACGGACTGATACCGTTAGAAAGTCAATGAAATGTAGTTTTTGAAAACTGTCTCTATTTCCTTCAGCGCACGCTAACGGCTAGGATTGGTCCCACAGTAAAAAATGACTTATTTATCTAAATTTTTAAATAAAGCGCTACCACAGGTCAAAGTCCAAAATCAGTTCAATTAAGTCACACAGTCAATCGTTTCACTGTTAAAAGCGATGCAACCTAGTAATATCAGAAAAATATCGCTAAATAACATGTTGGTACGAAATATGTGACGCAACCGTTGTAACTCAAACGGACTGATAGCATTAGAAAGGTCAATGAAATGTAGTTTTTGAAACTGTCTCTATTTCTTGAGCGCGCGCTAACGGCTAGGATTGGTCCCACAGTAAAAAAATGAACTTATTTATCTAAATTTTTAATAAAGCGCTACCACAGCGCCCAGTGTAATTGCTGAGTTCCCAGCAATCATGTCAAATTAAGAAGAATGTTATTTCTTGGAGTCCAATTTCTCATTTATCACATTTATAAGGTCCAAGTCCAAATCAGTTCAATTAAGTCCCACAAGTCAATCGTTTCACTGTTAAAAGCGATGCAACCTAGTAATATCAGAAAAATATCGCTAAATACATGTTGGTACGAATATGTGACGCAACCGTTGTAACTCAAACGGACTGATACCGTTAGAAAGTCAATGAAATGTAGTTTTTGAAACTGTCTCTATTTCTTCAGCGCGCGCTAACGGCTAGGATTGGTCCCACAGTGAAAAATGACTTATTTATCTAAAATTTTTAAATAAAGCGCTACCACAGCGCCCAGTGTAATTGCTGAGTTCCAGCAATCATGTCAAATTAAAAAGAATGTTATTTCTTGGAGTCCAATTGTCTCATTTATCACATTTATAAGGTCAAAGTTCAAAATCAGTTTCAATTAAGTCCCACAGTCAATCGTTTCACTGTTTAAAAGCGAATGCAACCTAGTAATATCAGAAAAATATCGCCTAAATACATGTTGGTACGAATATGTGACGCAACCGTTGTAACTCAAACGGACTGATAGCATTAGAAAGGCAATGAAATGTAGTTTTTGAAACTGTCTCTATTCTTTCAGCGCGCGCTAACGGCTAGGATTGGTCCCACAGTAAAAAAATGACTTATTTATCTAAATTTTTAAATAAAGGCGCTACCTCAGCGCCCAGTGTAATTGCTGAGTTCCAGCAATCATGTCAAATTAAGAAGAATGTTATTTCTTGGAGTCCAATTTTCTCATTTATCACATTTATAAGGTCAAAGTTTCCAAAATCAGTTCAATAAAGTCCCACAGTCAATCGTTTCACTGTTAAAAGCGATGCAACCTAGAATATCAGAAAAATATCGCTAAATACATGTTGGTACGAATATGTGACGCAACCGTTGTCTAACTCAAACGGAACTGATACCGTTAGAAAGGCATTGAAATGTAGTTTTTGAAACTGTCTCTATTTCTTCAGCGCGCGCTAACGGCTAGGATTTGGTCCCACAGTAAAAAATGACTTATTTATCTAAATTTTTAAATAAAGCGCTACCACAGCGCCCAGTGTAATTGCTGAGTTCCAGCAATCATGTCAAATTAAGAAGAATGTTATTTCTTGGAGTCCAATTTCTCATTTATCACATTTATAAGGTCAAAGTTCCAAAATCAGTTCAATTAAGTCCCACAGTCAATCGTTTCACTGTTAAAAGCGATGCAACCTAGTAATATCAGAAAAATATCGCTAAATACATGTTGGTACGAATATGTGACGCAAACCGTTGTAACTCAAACGGACTGATACCGTTAGAAGGTCATGAAATGTAGTTTTTGAAACTGTCTCTATTTCTTCAGCGCGCGCTAACGGCTAGGATTGGTCCCACAGTAAAAAATGACTTATTTATCTAAATTTTTAAATAAGCGCTACCACAGCGCCCAGTGTAATTGCTGAGTTCCAGCAATCATGTCAAATTAAGAAGAATGTTATTTCTTGGAGTCCAATTGTCTCATTTATCACATTTATAAGGTCAAAGTTCAAAATCAGTTCAATTAAGTCCCACAGTCAATCGTTTCACTGTTAAAAGCGATGCAACCTAGTAATATCAGAAAAATATCGCTAAATACATGTTGGTACGAATATGTGACGCAACCGTTGTAACTCAAACGGACTGATACCGTTAGAAGGTCATGAAATGTAGTTTTTGAAAACTGTCTCTATTTCTTCAGCGCGCGCTAACGGCTAGGATTGGTCCCACAGTGAAAAAATGACTTATTTATCTAAATTTTTAAATAAAGCGCTACCACAGCGCCCAGTGTAATTGCTGAGTTCCAGCAATCATGTCAAATTAAGAAGAATGTTATTTCTTGGAGTCCAATTGTCTCATTTATCACATTTATAAGGTCAAAGTTCCAAAATCAGTTCAATTAAGTCCCACAGTCAATCGTTTCACTGTTAAAAGCGATGCAACCTAGTAATATCAGAAAAATATCGCTAAATACATGTTGGTACGAATATGTGACGCAACCGTTGTAACTCAAACGGACTGATACCGTTAGAAAGGTCAATGAAATGTAGTTTTTGAAACTGTCTCTATTTCTTCAGCGCGCGCTAACGGCTAGGATTGGTCCCACAGTAAAAAATGACTTATTTATCTAAATTTTTAAATAAAGCGCTACCACAGCGCCCAGTGTAATTGCTGAGTTCCAGCAATCATGTCAAATTAAGAAGAATGTTATTTCTTGGAGTCCAATTTCTCATTTATCACATTTATAAGGTCAAAGTCCAAAATCAGTTCAATTAAGTCCCACAGTCAATCGTTTCACTGTTAAAAGCGATGCAACCTAGTAATATCAGAAAAATATCGCTAAATACATGTTGGTACGAATATGTGACGCAACCGTTGTAACTCAAACGGACTGATACCGTTAGAAAGTCAATGAAATGTAGTTTTTGAAACTGTCTCTATTTCTTCAGCGCCGCGCTAACGGCTAGGATTGGTCCCACAGTAAAAATGACTTATTTATCTAAATTTTTAAATAAAGCGCTACCAACAGGTCAAAGTCCAAAATCAGTTCAATTAAGTCCCACAGTCAATCGTTTCACTGTTAAAAGCGATGCAACCTAGTAATATCAGAAAAATATCGCTAAATACATGTTGGTACGAATATGTGACGCAACCGTTGTAACTCAAACGGACTGATACCGTTAGAAAGTCAATGAAATGTAGTTTTTGAAACTGTCTCTATTTCTTCAGCGCGCGCTAACGGCTAGGATTGGTCCCACAGTAAAAAATGACTTATTTATCTAAATTTTAAATAAAGCGCTACCACAGCGCCCAGTGTAATTGCTGAGTTCCAGCAATCATGTCAAATTAAGAAGAATGTTATTTCTTGGAGTCCAATTTCTCATTTATCACATTTATAAGGTCAAAGTCAAAATCAGTTCAATTAAGTCCCACAGTCAATCGTTTCACTGTTAAAAGCGATGCAACCTAGTAATATCAGAAAAATATCGCTAAATACATGTTGGTACGAATATGTGACGCAACCGTTGTAACTCAACGGACTGATACCGTTAGAAAGTCAATGAAATGTAGTTTTTGAAACTGTCTCTATTTCTTCAGCGCGCGCTAACGGCTAGGATTGGTCCCACAGTGAAAAATGACTTACTTATCTAAATTTTTAAATAAAGCGCTACCACAGCGCCCAGTGTAATTGCTGAGTTCCAGCAATCATGAAAAATTAAGAAGAATGTTATTTCTTGGAGTACAATTTTCTCATTTATCACATTTATAAGGTCAAAGTTTCAAAATCAGTTCAATTAAGTCCCACAGTCAATCGTTTCACTGTTAAAAGCGATGCAACCTAGTAATATCAGAAAAAATATCGCTAAATACATGTTGGTACGAATATGTGACGCAACCGTTGTAACTCAACGGACTGATACCGTTAGAAAGTCAATGAAATGTAGTTTTTGAAACTGTCTCTATTTCTTCAGCGCACGCTAACGGCTAGGATTGGTCCACAGTGAAAAATGACTTATTTATCTAAATTTTTAAATAAAGCGCTACCACAGCGCCCAGTGTAATTGCTGAGTTCCAGCAATCATGTCAAATTAAGAAGAATGTTATTTCTTGGAGTCCAATTTTCTCATTTATCACATTTATAAGGTCAAAGTTTCAAAATCAGTTCAATTAAGTCCCACAGTCAATCGTTTCACTGTTAAAAGCGATGCAACCTAGTAATATCAGAAAAATATCGCTAAATACATGTTGGTACGAATATGTGACGCAACCGTTGTAACTCAAACGGACTGATACCGTTAGAAAGTCAATGAAATGTAGTTTTTGAAACTGTCTCTATTTCTTCAGCGCACGCTAACGGCTAGGATTGGTCCCACAGTAAAAATGACTTATTTATCTAAATTTTTAAATAAAGCGCTACCACAGGTCAAAGTCCAAAATCAGTTCAATTAAGTCCCACAGTCAATCGTTTCACTGTTAAAAGCGATGCAACCTAGTAATATCAGAAAAATATCGCTAAATACATGTTGGTACGAATATGTGACGCAACCGTTGTAACTCAAACGGACTGATAGCATTAGAAGGTCAATGAAATGTAGTTTTTGAAACTGTCTCTATTTCTTCAGCGCGCGCTAACGGCTAGGATTGGTCCCACAGTAAAAAATGACTTATTTATCTAAATTTTTAAATAAAGCGCTACCACAGCGCCCAGTGTAATTGCTGAGTTCCAGCAATCATGTCAAATTAAGAAGAATGTTATTTCTTGGAGTCCAATTTTCTCATTTATCACATTTATAAGGTCAAAGTTCCAAAATCAGTTCAATTAAGTCCCACAGTCAATCGTTTCACTGTTAAAAGCGATGCAACCTAGTAATATCAGAAAAATATCGCTAAATACATGTTGGTACGAATATGTGACGCAACCGTTGTAACTCAAACGGACTGATACCGTTAGAAAGTCAATGAAATGTAGTTTTTGAAACTGTCTCTATTTCTTCAGCGCGCGCTAACGGCTAGGATTGGTCCCACAGTAAAAAATGACTTATTTATCTAAATTTTTAAATAAAGCGCTACCACAGGTCAAAGTCCAAAATCAGTTCAATTAAGTCCCACAGTCAATCGTTTCACTGTTAAAAGCGATGCAACCTAGTAATATCAGAAAAATATCGCTAAATACATGTTGGTACGAATATGTGACGCAACCGTTGTAACTCAAACGGACTGATAGCATTAGAAGGTCAATGAAATGTAGTTTTTGAAACTGTCTCTATTTCTTCAGCGCGCGCTAACGGCTAGGATTGGTCCCACAGTAAAAAAATGACTTATTTATCTAAATTGTTAAATAAAGCGCTACCTCAGCGTCCAGTGTAATTGCTGAGTTCCAGCAATCATGTCAAATTAAGAAGAATGTTATTTCTTGGAGTCCAATTTTCTCATTTATCACATTTATAAGGTCAAAGTCCAAAATCAGTTCAATTAAGTCCCACAGTCAATCGTTTCACTGTTAAAAGCGATGCAACCTAGTAATATCAGAAAAATATCGCTAAATACATGTTGGTACGAATATGTGACGCAACCGTTGTAACTCAAACGGACTGATACCGTTAGAAGGTCAATGAAATGTAGTTTTTGAAACTGTCTCTATTTCTTCAGCGCGCGCTAACGGCTAGGATTGGTCCCACAGTAAAAAATGACTTATTTATCTAAATTTTAAATAAAGCGCTACCACAGCGCCCAGTGTAATTGCTGAGTTCCAGCAATCATGTCAAATTAAGAAGAATGTTATTTCTTGGAGTCCAATTTTCTCATTTATCACATTTATAAGGTCAAAGTTTCAAAATCAGTTCAATTAAGTCCCACAGTCAATCGTTTCACTGTTAAAAGCGATGCAACCTAGTAATATCAGAAAAATATCGCTAAATACATGTTGGTACGAATATGTGACGCAACCGTTGTAACTCAAACGGACTGATACCGTTAGAAAGGTCAATGAAATGTAGTTTTTGAAACTGTCTCTATTTCTTCAGCGCGCGCTAACGGCTAGGATTGGTCCCACAGTAAAAAAATGACTTATTTATCTAAATTTTTAAATAAAGCGCTACCACAGCGCCCAGTGTAATTGCTGAGTTCCAGCAATCATGTCAAATTAAGAAGAATGTTATTTCTTGGAGTCCAATTTTCTCATTTATCACATTTATAAGGTCAAAGTTCAAAATCAGTTCAATTAAGTCCCACAGTCAATCGTTTCACTGTTAAAAGCGATGCAACCTAGTAATATCAGAAAAATATCGCTAAATACATGTTGGTACGAATATGTGACGCAACCGTTGTAACTCAAACGGACTGATACCGTTAGAAAGTCAATGAAATGTAGTTTTTGAAACTGTCTCTATTTCTTCAGCCCGCGCTAACGGCTAGGATTGGTCCCACAGTAAAAAATGACTTATTTATCTAAATTTTTAAATAAAGCGCTACCACAGGTCAAAGTCCAAAATCAGTTCAATTAAGTCCCACAGTCAATCGTTTCACTGTTAAAAGCGATGCAACCTAGTAATATCAGAAAAATATCGCTAAATACATGTTGGTACGAATATGTGACGCAACCGTTGTAACTCAAACGGACTGATAGCATTAGAAGGTCAATGAAATGTAGTTTTTGAAACTGTCTCTATTTCTTCAGCGCGCGCTAACGGCTAGGATTGGTCCCACAGTAAAAAAATGACTTATTTATCTAAATTTTTAAATAAAGCGCTACCTCAGCGTCCAGTGTAATTGCTGAGTTCCAGCAATCATGTCAAATTAAGAAGAATGTTATTTCTTGGAGTCCAATTTTCTCATTTATCACATTTATAAGGTCAAAGTTTCAAAATCAGTTCAATTAAGTCCCACAGTCAATCGTTTCACTGTTAAAAGCGATGCAACCTAGTAATATCAGAAAAATATCGCTAAATACATGTTGGTACGAATATGTGACGCAACCGTTGTAACTCAAACGGACTGATACCGTTAGAAAGTCAATGAAATGTAGTTTTTGAAACTGTCTCTATTTCTTCAGCGCGCGCTAACGGCTAGGATTGGTCCCACAGTGAAAAATGACTTATTTATCTAAATTTTTAAATAAAGCGCTACCACAGCGCCCAGTGTAATTGCTGAGTTCCAGCAATCATGTCAAATTAAGAAGAATGTTATTTCTTGGAGTCCAATTTTCTCATTTATCACATTTATAAGGTCAAAGTCCAAAATCAGTTCAATTAAGTCCCACAGTCAATCGTTTCACTGTTAAAAGCGATGCAACCTAGTAATATCAGAAAAATATCGCTAAATACATGTTGGTACGAATATGTGACGCAACCGTTGTAACTCAAACGGACTGATACCGTTAGAAAGTCAATGAAATGTAGTTTTTGAAACTGTCTCTATTTCTTCAGCGCACGCTAACGGCTAGGATTGGTCCCACAGTAAAAAATGACTTATTTATCTAAATTTTTAAATAAAGCGCTACCACAGGTCAAAGTCCAAAATCAGTTCAATTAAGTCCCACAGTCAATCGTTTCACTGTTAAAAGCGATGCAACCTAGTAATATCAGAAAAATATCGCTAAATACATGTTGGTACGAATATGTGACGCAACCGTTGTAACTCAAACGGACTGATAGCATTAGAAGGTCAATGAAATGTAGTTTTTGAAACTGTCTCTATTTCTTCAGCGCGCGCTAACGGCTAGGATTGGTCCCACAGTAAAAAAATGACTTATTTATCTAAATTGTTAAATAAAGCGCTACCTCAGCGTCCAGTGTAATTGCTGAGTTCCAGCAATCATGTCAAATTAAGAAGAATGTTATTTCTTGGAGTCCAATTTTCTCATTTATCACATTTATAAGGTCAAAGTTTCAAAATCAGTTCAATTAAGTCCCACAGTCAATCGTTTCACTGTTAAAAGCGATGCAACCTAGTAATATCAGAAAAATATCGCTAAATACATGTTGGTACGAATATGTGACGCAACCGTTGTAACTCAAACGGACTGATACCGTTAGAAAGTCAATGAAATGTAGTTTTTGAAACTGTCTCTATTTCTTCAGAGCGCGCTAACGGCTAGGATTGGTCCCACAGTGAAAAAATGACTTATTTATCTAAATTTTTAAATAAAGCGCTACCACAGCGCCCAGTGTAATTGCTGAGTTCCAGCAATCATGTCAAATTAAGAAGAATGTTATTTCTTGGAGTCCAATTTTCTCATTTATCACATTTATAAGGTCAAAGTCCAAAATCAGTTCAATTAAGTCCCACAGTCAATCGTTTCACTGTTAAAAACGATGCAACCTAGTAATATCAGAAAAATATCGCTAAATACATGTTGGTACGAATATGTGACGCAACCGTTGTAACTCAAACGGACTGATACCGTTAGAAAGTCAATGAAATGTAGTTTTTGAAACTGTCTCTATTTCTTCAGCCCGCGCTAACGGCTAGGATTGGTCCCACAGTAAAAAATGACTTATTTATCTAAATTTTTAAATAAAGCGCTACCCACAGGTCAAAGTCCAAAATCAGTTCAATTAAGTCCCACAGTCAATCGTTTCACTGTTAAAAGCGATGCAACCTAGTAATATCAGAAAAATATCGCTAAATACATGTTGGTACGAATATGTGACGCAACCGTTGTAACTCAAACGGACTGATACCGTTAGAAAGTCAATGAAATGTAGTTTTTGAAACTGTCTCTATTTCTTCAGCCGCGCTAACGGCTAGGATTGGTCCCACAGTAAAAAATGACTTATTTATCTAAATTTTTTTAAATCCAACAGCTTACCACAGGTCAAAGTCCAAATCAGTCAATTAAGTCCCACAGTCAATCGTTTCACTGTTAAAAGCGATGCAACCTAGTAATATCAGAAAAATATCGCTAAATACATGTTGGTACGAATATGTGACGCAACCGTTGTAACTCAAACGGACTGATAGCATTAGAAGCGCTAACGGCTAGGATTGGTCCCACAGTAAAAAATGACTTATTTATCTAAATTTTTAAATAAAGCGCTACCTCAGCGTCCAGTGTAATTGCTGAGTTCCAGCAATCATGTCAAATTAAGAAGAATGTTATTTCTTGGAGTCCAATTTTCTCATTTATCACATTTATAAGGTCAAAGTTTCAAAATCAGTTCAATTAAGTCCCACAGTCAATCGTTTCACTGTTAAAAGCGATGCAACCTAGTAATATCAGAAAAATATCGCTAAATACATGTTGGTACGAATATGTGACGCAACCGTTGTAACTCAAACGGACTGATACCGTTAGAAAGTCAATGAAATGTAGTTTTTGAAACTGTCTCTATTTCTTCAGAGCGCGCTAACGGCTAGGATTGGTCCCACAGTGAAAAATGACTTATTTATCTAAATTTTTAAATAAAGCGCTACCACAGCGCCCAGTGTAATTGCTGAGTTCCAGCAATCATGTCAAATTAAGAAGAATGTTATTTCTTGGAGTCCAATTTTCTCATTTATCACATTTATAAGGTCAAAGTTCAAAATCAGTTCAATTAAGTCCCACAGTCAATCGTTTCACTGTTAAAAGCGATGCAACCTAGTAATATCAGAAAAATATCGCTAAATACATGTTGGTACGAATATGTGACGCAACCGTTGTAACTCAAACGGACTGATACGTTAGAAAGTCAATGAAATGTAGTTTTTGAAACTGTCTCTATTTCTTCAGCCGCGCGCTAACGGCTAGGATTGGTCCCACAGTAAAAAATGACTTATTTATCTAAATTTTTAAATAAAGCGCTACCACAGGTCAAAGTCCAAAATCAGTTTAATTAAGTCCCACAGTCAATCGTTTCACTGTTAAAAGCGATGCAACCTAGTAATATCAGAAAAATATCGCTAAATACATGTTGGTACGAATATGTGACGCAACCGTTGTAACTCAAACGGACTGATAGCATTAGAAGGTCAATGAAATGTAGTTTTTGAAACTGTCTCTATTTCTTCAGCGCGCGCTAACGGCTAGGATTGGTCCCACAGTAAAAAATGACTTATTTATCTAAATTGTTAAATAAAGCGCTACCTCAGCGTCCAGTGTAATTGCTGAGTTCCAGCAATCATGTCAAATTAAGAAGAATGTTATTTCTTGGAGTCCAATTTTCTCATTTATCACATTTATAAGGTCAAAGTTTCAAAATCAGTTCAATTAAGTCCCACAGTCAATCGTTTCACTGTTAAAAGCGATGCAACCTAGTAATATCAGAAAAATATCGCTAAATACATGTTGGTACGAATATGTGACGCAACCGTTGTAACTCAAACGGACTGATACCGTTAGAAGGTCAATGAAATGTAGTTTTTGAAACTGTCTCTATTTCTTCAGCGCGCGCTAACGGCTAGGATTGGTCCCACAGTGAAAAATGACTTATTTATCTAAATTTTTAAATAAAGCGCTACCACAGCGCCCAGTGTAATTGCTGAGTTCCAGCAATCATGTCAAATTAAGAAGAATGTTATTTCTTGGAGTCCAATTGTCTCATTTATCACATTTATAAGGTCAAAGTCCAAAATCAGTTCAATTAAGTCCCACAGTCAATCGTTTCACTGTTAAAAGCGATGCAACCTAGTAATATCAGAAAAATATCGCTAAATACATGTTGGTACGAATATGTGACGCAACCGTTGTAACTCAAACGGACTGATACCGTTAGAAAGTCAATGAAATGTAGTTTTTGAAACTGTCTCTATTTCTTCAGCCCGCGCTAACGGCTAGGATTGGTCCCACAGTAAAAAATGACTTATTTATCTAAATTTTTAAATAAAGCGCTACCACAGGTCAAAGTCCAAAATCAGTTTAATTAAGTCCCACAGTCAATCGTTTCACTGTTAAAAGCGATGCAACCTAGTAATATCAGAAAAATATCGCTAAATACATGTTGGTACGAATATGTGACGCAACCGTTGTAACTCAAACGGACTGATAGCATTAGAAGGTCAATGAAATGTAGTTTTTGAAACTGTCTCTATTTCTTCAGCGCGCGCTAACGGCTAGGATTGGTCCCACAGTAAAAAAATGACTTATTTATCTAAATTGTTAAATAAAGCGCTACCTCAGCGTCCAGTGTAATTGCTGAGTTCCAGCAATCATGTCAAATTAAGAAGAATGTTATTTCTTGGAGTCCAATTTTCTCATTTATCACATTTATAAGGTCAAAGTTTCAAAATCAGTTCAATTAAGTCCCACAGTCAATCGTTTCACTGTTAAAAGCGATGCAACCTAGTAATATCAGAAAAATATCGCTAAATACATGTTGGTACGAATATGTGACGCAACCGTTGTAACTCAAACGGACTGATACCGTTAGAAAGTCAATGAAATGTAGTTTTTGAAACTGTCTCTATTTCTTCAGCGCGCGCTAACGGCTAGGATTGGTCCCACAGTAAAAATGACTTATTTATCTAAATTTTTAAATAAAGCGCTACCTCCAGCGTCCAGTGTAATTGCTGAGTTCCAGCAATCATGTCAAATTAAGAAGAATGTTATTTCTTGGAGTCCAATTTTCTCATTTATCACATTTATAAGGTCAAAGTTCCAAAATCAGTTCAATTAAGTCCCACAGTCAATCGTTTCACTGTTAAAAGCGATGCAACCTAGTAATATCAGAAAAATATCGCTAAATACATGTTGGTACGAATATGTGACGCAACCGTTGTAACTCAAACGGACTGATACCGTTAGAAAGTCAATGAAATGTAGTTTTGAAACTGTCCTCTATTTCTTCAGCGCGCGCTAACGGCTAGGATTGGTCCCACAGTGAAAAATGACTTATTTATCTAAATTTTTTAAATAAAGCGCTACCACAGCGCCCAGTGTAATTGCTGAGTTCCAGCAATCATGTCAAATTAAGAAGAATGTTATTTCTTGGAGTCCAATTTTCTCATTTATCACATTTATAAGGTCAAAGTCCAAAATCAGTTCAATTAAGTCCCACAGTCAATCGTTTCACTGTTAAAAGCGATGCAACCTAGTAATATCAGAAAAATATCGCTAAATACATGTTGGTACGAATATGTGACGCAACCGTTGTAACTCAAACGGACTGATACCGTTAGAAAGTCAATGAAATGTAGTTTTTGAAACTGTCTCTATTTCTTCAGCCCGCGCTAACGGCTAGGATTGGTCCCACAGTAAAAAATGACTTATTTATCTAAATTTTTAAATAAAGCGCTACCACAGGTCAAAGTCCAAAATCAGTTCAATTAAGTCCCACAGTCAATCGTTTCACTGTTAAAAGCGATGCAACCTAGTAATATCAGAAAAATATCGCTAAATACATGTTGGTACGAATATGTGACGCAACCGTTGTAACTCAAACGGACTGATAGCATTAGAAGGTCAATGAAATGTAGTTTTTGAAACTGTCTCTATTTCTTCAGCGCGCGCTAACGGCTAGGATTGGTCCCACAGTAAAAAAATGACTTATTTATCTAAATTGTTAAATAAAGCGCTACCTCAGCGTCCAGTGTAATTGCTGAGTTCCAGCAATCATGTCAAATTAAGAAGAATGTTATTTATTGGAGTCCAATTTTCTCATTTATCACATTTATAAGGTCAAAGTTTCAAAATCAGTTCAATTAAGTCCCACAGTCAATCGTTTCACTGTTAAAAGCGATGCAACCTAGTAATATCAGAAAAATATCGCTAAATACATGTTGGTACGAATATGTGACGCAACCGTTGTAACTCAAACGGACTGATACCGTTAGAAAGTCAATGAAATGTAGTTTTTGAAACTGTCTCTATTTCTTCAGCGCGCGCTAACGGCTAGGATTGGTCCCACAGTGAAAAATGACTTATTTATCTAAATTTTTAAATAAAGCGCTACCACAGCGCCCAGTGTAATTGCTGAGTTCCAGCAATCATGTCAAATTAAGAAGAATGTTATTTCTTGGAGTCCAATTTTCTCATTTATCACATTCATAAGGTCAAAGTCCAAAATCAGTTCAATTAAGTCCCACAGTCAATCGTTTCACTGTTAAAAACGATGCAACCTAGTAATATCAGAAAAATATCGCTAAATACATGTTGGTACGAATATGTGACGCAACCGTTGTAACTCAACCGGACTGATACCGTTAGAAAGTCAATGAAATGTAGTTTTTGAAACTGTCTCTATTTCTTCAGCCCGCGCTAACGGCTAGGATTGGTCCCACAGTAAAAAATGACTTATTTATCTAAATTTTTAAATAAAGCGCTACCACAGGTCAAAGTCCAAAATCAGTTCAATTAAGTCCCACAGTCAATCGTTTCACTGTTAAAAGCGATGCAACCTAGTAATATCAGAAAAATATCGCTAAATACATGTTGGTACGAATATGTGGACGCAAACCGTTGTAACTCAAACGGACTGATAGCATTAGAAGGTCAATGAAATGTAGTTTTTGAAACTGTCTCTATTTCTTCAGCGCGCGCTAACGGCTAGGATTGGTCCCACAGTAAAAATATGACTTATTTATCTAAATTTTGAAATAAAGCGCTGCCTCAGCGTCCAGTGTAATTGCTGAGTTCCAGCAATCATGTCAAATTAAGAAGAATGTTATTTCTTGGAGTCCAATTTTCTCATTTATCACATTTATAAGGTCAAAGTTCAAAATCAGTTCAATTAAGTCCCACAGTCAATCGTTTCACTGTTAAAAGCGATGCAACCTAGTAATATCAGAAAAATATCGCTAAATACATGTTGGTACGAATATGTGACGCAACCGTTGTAACTCAAACGGACTGATACCGTTAGAAAGTCAATGAAATGTAGTTTTTGAAACTGTCTCTATTTCTTCAGCGCGCGCTAACGGCTAGGATTGGTCCCACAGTAAAAATGACTTATTTATCTAAATTTTTAAATAAAGCGCTACCACAGCGCCAGTGTAATTGCTGAGTTCCAGCAATCATGTCAAATTAAGAAGAATGTTATTTCTTGGAGTCCAATTTTCTCATTTATCACATTTATAAGGTCAAAGTTTCCAAAATCAGTTCAATTAAGTCCCACAGTCAATCGTTTCACTGTTAAAAGCGATGCAACCTAGTAATATCAGAAAAATATCGCTAAATACATGTTGGTACGAATATGTGACGCAAACCGTTGTATCTCAAACGGACTGATACCGTTAGAAAGTCAATGAAATGTAGTTTTTGAAACTGTCTCTATTTCTTCAGAGCGCGCTAACGGCTAGGATTGGTCCCACAGTGAAAAATGACTTATTTATCTAAATTTTTAAATAAAGCGCTACCACAGCGCCCAGTGTAATTGCTGAGTTCCAGCAATCATGTCAAATTAAGAAGAATGTTATTTCTTGGAGTCCAATTTTCTCATTTATCACATTCATAAGGTCAAAGTCCAAAATCAGTTCAATTAAGTCCCACAGTCAATCGTTTCACTGTTAAAAGCGATGCAACCTAGTAATATCAGAAAAATATCGCTAAATACATGTTGGTACGAATATGTGACGCAACCGTTGTAACTCAAACGGACTGATACCGTTAGAAGTCAATGAAATGTAGTTTTTGAAACTGTCTCTATTTCTTCAGCGCGCGCTAACGGCTAGGATTGGTCCCACAGTAAAAAATGACTTATTTATCTAAATTTTAAATAAAGCGCTACCTCAGCGTCCAGTGTAATTGCTGAGTTCCAGCAATCATGTCAAATTAAGAAGAATGTTATTTCTTGGAGTCCAATTTTCTCATTTATCACATTTATAAGGTCAAAGTTCCAAAATCAGTTCAATTAAGTCCCACAGTCAATCGTTTCACTGTTAAAAGCGATGCAACCTAGTAATATCAGAAAAATATCGCTAAATACATGTTGGTACGAATATGTGACGCAACCGTTGTAACTCAAACGGACTGATACCGTTAGAAAGTCAATGAAATGTAGTTTTGAAACTGTCTCTATTTCTTCAGCGCGCGCTAACGGCTAGGATTGGTCCCACAGTAAAAAATGACTTATTTATCTAAATTTTTAAATAAAGCGCTACCACAGGTCAGTCCAAAATCAGTTTATTAAGTCCACAGTCAATCGTTTCACTGTTAAAAGCGATGCAACCTAGTAATATCAGAAAAATATCGCTAAATACATGTTGGTACGAATATGTGACGCAACCGTTGTAACTCAAACGGACTGATACCGTTAGAAAGTCAATGAAATGTAGTTTTTGAAACTGTCTCTATTTCTTCAGCGCGCGCTAACGGCTAGGATTGGTCCCACAGTAAAAAATGACTTATTTATCTAAATTTTTAAATAAAGCGCTACCACAGCGCCCAGTGTAATTGCTGAGTTCCAGCAATCATGTCAAATTAAGAAGAATGTTATTTCTTGGAGTCCAATTGTCTCATTTATCACATTTATAAGGTCAAAGTCCAAAATCAGTTCAATTAAGTCCCACAGTCAATCGTTTCACTGTTAAAAGCGATGCAACCTAGTAATATCAGAAAAATATCGCTAAATACATGTTGGTACGAATATGTGACGCAACCGTTGTAACTCAAACGGACTGATACCATTAGAAGGTCAATGAAATGTAGTTTTTGAAACTGTCTCTATTTCTTCAGCGCGCGCTAACGGCTAGGATTGGTCCCACAGTAAAAATGACTTTATTTATCTAAATTTTTAAATAAAGCGCTACCACAGCGCCCAGTGTAATTGCTGAGTTCCAGCAATCATGTCAAATTAAGAAAGAATGTTATTTCTTGGAGTCCAATTTTCTCATTTATCACATTTATAAGGTCAAAGTCAAAATCAGTTCAATTAAGTCCCACAGTCAATCGTTTCACTGTTAAAAGCGATGCAACCTAGTAATATCAGAAAAATATCGCTAAATACATGTTGGTACGAATATGTGACGCAACCGTTGTAACTCAAACGGACTGATACCGTTAGAAAGTCAATGAAATGTAGTTTTTGAAACTGTCTCTATTTCTTCAGCGCGCGCTAACGGCTAGGATTGGTCCCACAGTGAAAAATGACTTATTTATCTAAATTTTTAAATAAAGCGCTACCACAGCGCCAGTGTAATTGCTGAGTTCCAGCAATTCATGTCAAATTAAGAAGAATGTTATTTCTTGGAGTCCAATTTTCTCATTTATCACATTTATAAGGTCAAAGTCCAAAATCAGTTCAATTTAAGTCCCCACAGTCAATCGTTTCACTGTTAAAAACGATGCAACCTAGTAATATCAGAAAAATATCGCTAAATACATGTTTGGTACGAATATGTGACGCAACCGTTGTAACTCAAACGGACTGATACCGTTAGAAAGTCAATGAAATGTAGTTTTTGAAACTGTCTCTATTTCTTCAGCCCGCGCTAACGGCTAGGATTGGTCCCACAGTAAAAAATGACTTATTTATCTAAATTTTTAAATAAAGCGCTACCACAGGTCAAAGTCCAAAATCAGTTCAATTAAGTCCCACAGTCAATCGTTTCACTGTTAAAAGCGATGCAACCTAGTAATATCAGAAAAATATCGCTAAATAACATGTTGGTACGAATATGTGACGCAACCGTTGTAACTCAAACGGACTGATAGCATTAGAAGGTCAATGAAATGTAGTTTTTTGAAACTGTCTCTATTTCTTCAGCGCGCGCTAACGGCTAGGATTTGGTCCCCACAGTAAAAAAATGACTTATTTATCTAAATTGTTAAATAAAGCGCTACCTCAGCGTCCAGTGTAATTGCTGAGTTCCAGCAATCATGTCAATTAAGAAGAATGTTATTTATTGGAGTCCAATTTTCTCATTTATCACATTTATAAGGTCAAAGTTTCAAAATCAGTTCAATTAAAGTCCCACAGTCAATCGTTTCACTGTTAAAAGCGATGCAACCTAGTAATATCAGAAAATATCGCTAAATACATTGTTGGTACGAATATGTGACGCAACCGTTTGTAACTCAAACGGACTGATTACCGTTAGAAGGTCAATGAAATGTAGTTTTTGAAAACTGTCTCTATTTCTTCAGCGCGCGCTAACGGCTAGGATTGGTCCCACAGTAAAAAAATGACTTATTTATCTAAATTGTTAAATAAAGCGCTACTCAGCGTCCAGTGGTAATTGCTGAGTTCCAGCAATCATTGTCAAATTAAGAAGAATGTTATTTCTTGGAGTCCAATTTTCTCATTTATCACATTTATAGGTCAAGTTCAAAAATCAGTTCAATTAAGTCCCACAGTCAATCGTTCACTGTTAAAAGCGATGCAACCTAGTAATATCAGAAAATATCGCTAAATACATGTTGGTACGAATATGTGACGCAACCGTTGTACTCAAACGGACTGATACGTTAGAAAGTCAATGAAATGTAGTTTTTGAAACTGTTCTATTTCTTCAGCGCGCGCTAACGGCTAGGATTGGTCCCACAGTTGAAAAATGACTTATTTATCTAAATTTTTAAATAAAGCGCTACCACAGCGCCAGTGTAATTGCTGAGTTCCAGCAATCATGTCAAATTAAGAAGAATGTTATTTCTTGGAGTCCAATTGTCTCATTTATCACATTTATAAGGTCAAAGTCCAAAATCAGTTCAATTAAGTCCACAGTCAATCGTTTCACTGTTAAAAGCGATGCAACCTAGTAATATCAGAAAAATATCGCTAAATACATGTTGGTACGAATATGTGACGCAACCGTTGTAACTCAAACGGACTGATACCGTTAGAAAGTCAATGAAATGTAGTTTTTGAAACTGTCTCTATTTCTCAGCGCGCGCTAACGGCTAGGATTGGTCCCACAGTAAAAAATGACTTATTTATCTAAATTTTAAATAAAGCGCTACCACAGCGCCAGTGTAATTGCTGAGTTCCAGCAATCATGTCAAATTAAGAAGAATGTTATTTCTTGGAGTCCAATTGTCTCATTTATCACATTTATAAGGTCAAAGTCCAAAATCAGTTCAATTAAGTCCCACAGTCAATCGTTTCACTGTTAAAAGCGATGCAACCTAGTAATATCAGAAAAATATCGCTAAATACATGTTGGTACGAATATGTGACGCAACCGTTGTAACTCAAACGGACTGATACCGTTAGAAAGTCAATGAAATGTAGTTTTTGAAACTGTCTCTATTTCTTCAGCGCGCGCTAACGGCTAGGATTGGTCCCACAGTAAATGACTTATTTATCTAATTTTTAAATAAAGCGCTACCAGCGCCCAGTGTATTGCTGAGTTCCAATCATGTTTAAGAAGAATGTTATTTTTGGTCCAATTTTCTCATTTATCACATTTATAAGGTCAGTCAAAATCAGTTCAATTAAGTCCCACAGTCAATCGTTTCACTGTTAAAAGCGATGCAACCTAGTAATATCAGAAAAATATCGCTAATACATGTGGTACGAATATGTGACGCAACGTTGTAACTCAACGGACTGATACCGTTAGAAAGTCAATGAAATGTAGTTTTTGAAACTGTCTCTATTTCTTCAGCCCGGC
>JASGCC010000945.1:0-48165 GCA_030067915.1 Hydractinia echinata | reverse complement strand
GAAATTACGAGAATGTAATAATCACCATAGGAGCACTTTCTCAGGTAAAAATTACATAAAAAGATAATCGTAAAAGATAAAAGAGTAAAACTGTATGCGAGAATGTGTTGTTGTGTTTAAAAAATAAATTACGCATTCGGGAAGGTGAGTGTCTGTTGTCCACGTTCAGGGTCGTTTAATCGGAACAGCCGCACACGTTCGCTGCCAGCTACAGAGCTAAACAAAAAGATATATTACTTTTGGATTCCTACAAAGCTTGACGAATCGCTTCGGGTGCTTTTGTGTCTGGAGTCACATAGCTCTCAAATGTGGTACCGTCACTTAGGCGTTGTTTACGTATAAGTTTTAATTCAACCCAAGGGAAGCACAATTTGAACTGCCGCCGTGAGATTTACTACACCTAACGTGAAGTCAAATTTCAAACAGCAGCCGTGACGACCATACACGCTTATTTATATAAGAATAGTGTTTGTTTTTTTTAACTTGAATTTTGTTAACATATGGGCAAAAATCATTTTGATATATTCTTAGCATATAGTTAGCACAGTTAAGATTAGAAGATCTGAGAATGCAAACCGGTGTAAAAATCACCCCCATTGGTGCTGTTGTTTAAGCAGCCTAATTCACTGACAGACAGAAAACTAGATTTTGTAGGAAAAATACTGATGAAACATACGAAACCTGAGAAAAGTATTTTATATAAATGATAGAATACAAGTTTATATGAGTTAGCAAAGAATAAAAAACCACACGTTCATAACCATGCAAGCAAAATTTAAAGATGAGCATATTCTTGGGATATTCTTAACTTTTTGTCTAATTTCATCTTGAATATTCTTAGAGAGTATATTCTAAAAAAGGCCTGATCAGTAAAAGTCGGCATTGAAAAAGTCGGTAAAAATATTTGTCACCTTTCACCGACTGAATATCACAAACTAAATCCCGTTTTACTGGCTACCTTTTGGAAATACTTGTGAGTTTTTAAATATACAATATATCTACTTCTCGCTTTGCAAACCTAGGGGTCCGGTGTGATTTTACTCATGTAAAAACCGTCTTAGGATCCCGGGTTAATTATGTGAACTTTATTCGCATTGAAGTTAGCAAAATTTAAATTAAATTTAAAACATTCGTATTTATTTTCGTTACGAAATATTCGTGTGTCGTTACACTAGTTCCAGTCTTAACGTTATAACACGTGCAACAACTCCCACCCTTCTCACAAGTCGATTAACCATCAGAGCTGTAACAAGTTAAAGAGAAAGCCCACCCACCCACCCACCCACCCCCTAAAAAGTTGTAAAAAATAATAAGGTAATTGTCTTACTTTAAGCTTAGAAATATGCCGTTTCTATATGGTTTCTTTTCGGAAAATAGGTAAATGAAACCAACCTCATTTGGCTACGAGGTACCGAAGAGTTTTTATCCTGGAAAAGGTAAATCTCTAAGTAAAAACTTGCACTTAAATCAGTAGAAATAAGGCGAATACCTTCTGATTGCTCGTTGTTTATTTTATATTATGTACATATATTTTTTGACGACGTAAAAAATTGTAACGATTCTGAAAAAGTGTAGTAAAGACTGATATTACGATGTAATAAAGATTGATATTACGATGAAAATAATGCTGACTGTTAGCTGAGTCAAAGTTGCAGCTTAGTAGAGAAGCCACGGAGGCATATTGCTAAGCAGGAGGATGAGTTAAAAATTCAATATCGGTAACACTGACCTTAGTAGAGAAGCCATTTTGCTAATGATAATTAGGCCAGATATGCTTTACATTTGTATTTTTACACTTATGTATTTACGAACTTGTACAACTCTGATAACTAAGACGACTACACTACTAAATACCGAGTTATTATTGTCCCGCATGGAGTTTAGAAAATAAATAAGGTTATTTTCGGTTGAGCAAAGCAAATTAGAAAATAATTATAAAAAATTACTGCCAATAGATAATTGAAAGAATTATTCATGAAATCTGGCATTGTTGACAATTTAAGTAACAAAATTTTTCTTAACTTTCATACTAATATTATGATGAGTAAGAACTGCGCACCGTTATAAGAAAGAAATGTGCTATTTATTTCTGAGTAGCACAAACTATTGGCTTGTTTCTTACTTGTTAACTATATACTTGGAATGACCGAACGAACCCACGTGTTGCTTGCTCCTGTGCGTTATCGCTATTAAAAATTTGTTTCAAAATTTTAGTCACGTTCGTCGTATGTCTGTTTATCATCCTTGTTTTTCCCACCCATTTTGGGTAATGCCTAAAATTAGTTTTTTGCTTTTAAAATGTTCCTATATATAAAAAGACGTGCATAAAACGTAAACATTGCTATCTGCGCGAATACAATTTTTTTTGAAAGCGCAAAAATAGAATTGCTAATCAACGGAAAAATTTTAACGTGAGTTTTAGTGCCACGAACATAGTCCGCGTCCCCCTCGCGTCAGTTTCATGTAAAATACGACTAATTTTTCAAATAAGTTGAAATAAATTATATCTTACGATATTGTACCTCAAATATTGATCCATTAAAGCATTTAAACTGTTCACCCTTACCTCATGTCTTGTGGTGTGAGAAGTATAAATTGACGATGTCTTTGTTCTTTTGCTATCTTCATAAGCATCCCCATTGAAATACGACGATTCACCATGTCCTATAACACCAAGAAACAAAAAACTATATTGACTTCACGACACAGTAATACGACTCGTGTTGGGATACCTTTAAAATTAAAGCCTCCTTACTGAGTACCTTTCAGTTAAGAAACCTTTTTAACCCGTGAACAGGCAAATTTTGGGCAACTGGTTTCCAGAGTGTTTATGAGACTCAAATAACTACATCGTATTTCCAAATACTTTAGTTACAATTTCTTACAACCTTTTTGTTGTTGTGTTGTTGTAAAAAAAATAGTCTTTCTCATTTCCCAAATTTAAGAAACTTCGACTTTTCTAAAGGAAATCCGAGGTGATTTTGCTATAGAGCTCAAAAAATTGTTTAACAAGTCTTTTGAAATTTAAAAAAAGCTTATCTGAAGTTCCAGAGAGCTCAACAAAAATATAAGGGGTCTTGTACTAGTGAAGTAACAACATTTTCAAGACTTAATGTTCCAATTTGTTTCTAGAATTCTTACAATTAGTTACAAAGTGTGTTTTTAACATATTTTTTCTTAAATAGTTTTCGGCTGTATACTACTGCCATGATCACGTTTAACAATTCTGTTCTCTCTCTATATATACAACTTCAAGGATAATTAAGAAAAAACAACAAAAACTATATAATAATCGTAAACGTGTTCAAAAGAAATTTAATTAAATAAATATAATGGAGAGCTTATAATTAGAATTTATAATATAAGTTTGGATTGTTATCTTTTAACATGTCAAAAGCTATATGACGTCATAATTTAGGCAGAATAATTAAATGTCAAAATCGTAAAATCAAACATCTCTTATAATAATAAGCCAGTTCCGTGTGTCTGTCTGTCACTTTTGCAAACACGATATTTTTTACCACCCGAATGCGCGAGTTTGTCGAGTTTTTTTGTTTTGTTTACATTTGTCTCGCAACCGTTAGAAACCACGTGATAGAAAATAAGCAGTATGATTCGCTGAAATACATAGTTTCGAACGGGACGGCATTCGAATAGAAAGTTTCCTTGGCGTAAAAACAAACAAACAAAAAATTGTTTTTAAAGTTCTCGCGACAAAAGACGAACTTAAAAAACTTAAAAAAGCGAATAAAAATTAGTATCATTAGAAGAGAAAGAAAAAGGCGAACTAACAAAAAAAACCCGCATTAAATCGTGAGAAAATAAAAAGAACAACGAACAACAAAGAATACAGTTAATGAGAAGTGTAAAGGGGGGATTTACAGGTAAAGTTTTAAATACTCTCTCCTCTTTCACTGTTGTGTTAATAAATAGGGTAGCTAATACATCTTTGTTGATGGTATTTTTTAAAACACAGAGAACAAATCACATTTTAACAAATGTAGCTACAGCACATCAGCTAGCTTTCAAGTTAACTATGAGTTTTACTTTTACTACGTTAAGAAATATCCTATTCAGGCGAAAATGTAGGTGCGCATAAATCAAAGTGAAATAAAAAGAGAAGGGAAATGTTTCTTATACTTTCGTTTTCTGATTGATAGCATAATTGTATCTCCAGGTGCGTAACTAATCTGCGTGTTTAATTATTTAAAATGCTGCACAAATGTGGTGAGCACATGGATTGTTGTTTACAGTGTTGTATAAAAAGTTTAGTTAAAAGCTAAAGATTTCAGTCATAGTTAGTTAGTTAAGAAAAAGAAAGGAAAGAAGTAGCCATAGTTGTAGCCATAGTTGTACATAAAGACAGCAAAAATATCAGTTTATCTACATTTTTTAGCAGTCTAACTAGCTTCTTTACATCACTACCCACGTCATCCTTATCTGTTTGCCTGCCACAAGACTGTTACAAATGTGTGAAAGAAGCCTCTCTAGCTAAAGTATCCTATATATATATAATATATATATATCCTATATATATATATATATATATATATATTCTATTATGGTTTTTAGTATAGATACAAGACCAAAACAAAGATTATCAGAATCTATATAACTTGGAACATAGAAACTGTGAGTAAGGAATTCTATGGTTCTTAAATTTGAACAAGTTAGCTTCATTAATAATTATACATATATATAGATCATTTTTTTTTTCTCATTTTAGGAATTGTGGTATATACCTATAATTTGTTTTATTTAGTTTTAATCAGGATATATATATAATGTCAAATGAGTCTGGAATTAATGACAGCAGTAATACTGTTCGTGGTTTTAGGCTGTTTAATAATTTAGGTAGGTTTGTGTTGCAACAGCATGACAATAATCAAGGTTTGGTAGGTGCCATCTTGAGGCAAAGACCACATATTTCCCAAAATTTTGAATTGCCACAAGAAATGCAAAGAAATGTAGTACCACGTTTATCTGATAATGATGATGTTTCCTTAGCTAGACGCAGGCAAAATGCTCAATGTGTTGCCTCTTTACGTCGATTGGAATCGACTGATCAGGCCAATAATAGGCGGCATAATGATGCTGTTAGACATGCGGCTAGGCGCAATGCAGAATCAGCTCAGCAAACTTGCAACAGACAAGTTATGGATGCTCAACGGCACGTTGTTGCTAGACAATTAGAATCTAATGAGCAGGCTGCCAATAGACGTGCTGAAAATGCTCATAGACAAGCCATGGCTCGAGAAATGCATAATGACGAGCACGTTATTAATAGGAGGCAAGTTGATGTCCAAAGACATGCTGCTGTTCGTGCTCGCCGAAATGCGCCGTATTATAATATTGCACGGCAAAATGTATTGCCTAATTTATATTTTTTAGGTGCTATGGACAAAAAATGTGAGTATTGTCAAGCTTTAAAGTTTGAAAATGAAAATTGTTTTAAATGTTGTCACACTGGTAAAGTTGCATTAGATAATTTGTCTCCTTACCCTCAGCAGCTTAGGGAATTATTAACAAATACAGATACTGTTCAGGCAAAAAACTTGCAGGCAAATATACGTAAGTATAATAGTGCAGTTGCATTTGCTTCTTTTGGAGCAAACCTTCGCCCCCCACCTGGCCGTGGACCACCATGCTTTCGTATCTGTGGTCAAATATGGCATCGTGTTGGGGGCCTTCACCCTCCTGAAGGACAAACCCCTGTTTTTAACCAACTTTATATTTATGAAGCAGGTAGGGCACTCAACGAAAGAATGGCACGCCAAGAAAATAATGGCTGTCGTGAAGATGTGATGCAAACTGTTCAAGATGTCATGGACAGAGTAAGCCCGTTTGCTGCTGCCTATAGGTACATGGCTGAAGTTGAAGCTGAAGAATTAAATCAGGCAGCAGCACAAAACCGTGCTCCATCTGAAGTACGTATGTACATGAGAGTTGGCAATGACAGAAGGCGCTACAACTTGCCACATCATGATGAAGTTGCTGCAGTATTTGTTGGCCAAGATGGAGCACCTCCTGGAAACAGGGATGTTGTTATCTATCCACGTGGAGGTGATTTACAGAATATTTCCACAATGTCTGCAAACTTGGAGCCCATGGTGTATCCTCTATATTTTCCAAGGGGTGAACCAGGTTGGCATAATAGGATACCTCATGTTGCTGTACGTGCAACCCGTACTCGCAACACTACTACAATGTTGCAGTATTATACTTACCGTTTAGCTGCTCGGGAGTATTTCAGCCCGATTCATTATGGTAAGAAATTGTTTCAGCAGTATTGTGTTGATTCTTATGTTAAAGTTGAAGGTAATAATTTAAATTACATTCGAGCAAATCAAACCAACCTTCGTGTTGATAGCTATGAAGGTTTAGCTGACCATTTGAATGCACGAGCTGAAGAGCGAGGCCTTCAACCAGGTCGTATTGTTGTTCTTCCTTCAAGTTTTCAAGGAAGTCCACGTGCCATGGCTCAAAACTATCAAGATGCTATGGCCGTTATTGGTAAGTTTGGAAAACCTGATTTTTTTCTGACTTTTACGTGCAATCCAAAATGGCGTGAAATTACAGAAAATTTGTTTGCAGGCCAACGTGCACACGATCGGCCTGATTTAGTTTCTCGAGTTTTTAAATTGAAACTAAATGAACTCCTTAAAGATGTTACTGAAATGGGAGTTCTAGGTAAGACTATAGCACATGTGTATGTTATAGAATTTCAAAAGAGGGGTTTGCCTCATTGTCATTTGTTAATTCATTTAGATCCCAATGACAAACTTAGGGATGCAGATGACATAGACAGTGTTGTTTCAGCAGAAATTCCTAATCAACAGGAACACCCTGAGCTGTTTGAAATTGTACGATCGTGTATGATTCATGGACCATGTGGACATCTGAATCCTAATTCCAGATGTATGGAAGATGGTGTTTGCACGAAAAGTTTTCCAAAGAAATTTTTAGCATCTACGGTAGCTGAAGTCAACGGATATCCATTATATAGACGTCGTGATAATGGTATACATATCAATGTCAATAATGTTGATGTAGATAATCGCTGGATTGTTCCATATAATCCATGGCTTTCAAAGAAATACAATGCACATATAAACTTGGAGGCGTGCATGTCTGTTAAATCTGTTAAATACCTCTATAAATATATTTATAAAGGTCATGATTGTGCCAACATTGAGATCAATGAACGTATTGATCATGATGAGGTGCAGACATTTTTAGATGCGCGGTATGTCAGTGCACCGGAAGCTATATGGCGTCTTTTTGAATTTAACATGCACCAACAATCTCATGTTGTCCATAGATTGCCAGTGCACTTGCCAAATAACCATATTGTTTATTTTCAGCAAGGACAGGCTGAAGAGGCTCTGGACAGAGCTGCAGATCAGGCTACAAAATTAACAGCTTGGTTTGTGTTAAATGCAGAGAATCATGATGCTCGCCAATATATGTATCCAGATATTCCTCTTCATTTTGTTTTTAATAAGAACAAAGTTTGGAAACCAAGACAACGCGGTCATGGTAAAATTGTGTCCAGAATGTATAGTGTGAGTCCTCGCGCAGGTGAGCTTTTTTATTTACGTATGTTGCTATTGCATACACCTGGTGCAACTTCTTTTGAAGATTTACGAACTGTCAATGGCAATGTTGCTGAAACATTTCGTGACACCTGTTTACTGCGTGGTCTCCTGCAAGATGATACTGAATGGAACAATACTTTGCAGGAAGCTGTTAACTTTCAGATGCCTCGACAATTAAGGCAACTGTTTGCTGTGATACTTACTCACTGTGAACCTTCTGATCCTTTTACGTTGTGGACAAGGTACAAGGATGCCATGTATGAAGATTATATTCGCCAAATGAATGAGGAGCAGGCTGAGTACAGACTGCTTCAAGATATTAATTCTGTACTTAGGCAATTTGGTAAATCTCTTACTGATTACAATCTTCCTCATTTAGATGAATTACCCCCAGTTGAAAACATTGATGTAGCTATGGAGGCTGAAAGAGCTTCTCAACTAAGGGCTCAACTTACTGACGAACAGACTTCACTGGCTAATGCAGTCATGGAAGCTGTTGTAAATGTTGCTAACAATGCAGCCCAAAACAACCGTCTGTTTTATTTAGAAGGTGCTGGTGGTAGTGGTAAAACCTTTACTTATAATTACCTTATTTCTGAACTTACAGGTAGAGGTTTTCAAGTTGGAACTGCTGCATTTACTGGCATAGCAGCAACACTTTTGAAAAAGGGTACCACCATTCATAGACTATTCCGGTTACCTGTTCCTATTGTAGAGAACAGTACATGCAGCATAACCCCGGTTTCTGCTTATGCTGCAGAATTGCGACAAAAGAGTCTCTTTTTACTTGATGAAGCTTCCATGATTCCTAAGCATGCTTTTCATGCAATAGATCGTCTTCTACAAGATATTTGTAATAATGAGCTTCCATTTGGAGGTAAAGTTGTTCTTTTAGGTGGTGATTTTTCACAGTTACTGCCTGTTGTCAGAAAAGGAAAAGCAACTGAAATTGTGGACATGTGTTTAAAAAGTTCTCCATTATGGCACTTGGTTAAAGAATTTCGATTACATCGAAACATGAGAACAAGGCCAGGAGAACAACAATTTGCTGCATGGCTTCTGCAACTTGGGAAAGGTGTTTTACCTGTTCGGGAGCAAGAACCTTTCCAAGGTGCAATTGAAGTGCCATCCCAATGTGTGATACAAAATGAATGTATTGTTGATACTTTGTTTAGGGATCTTTCACCAGAAATTATGGCATCATCTGTGGTACTAACACCCACAAATGATGACTCACTTATCATTAATGATCAGGTGTTGGCGCTGTTGCCTGGTGAAGAAAGAGTTTATTTTAGTGCAGATGATGTTGTGTGTGATGATGAGGAGGAACGGAATCAATATCCAGTAGAATTTTTAAATAGTATCACACCTTCAGGTATGCCTCCTCATTGTCTTAAATTAAAAACTGGTGCCATTGCTATGTTATTAAGAAACATAAACATAAATAATGGTTTATGTAATGGCACTCGCCTAATTATAAGACGTCTTCATGACAACTGTGTCGATGCTGAAGTACTCACTGGCAATGCCATTGGAGATAGGGTACTTATTCCAAGGGTGGAACTTGCACCTTCGGATACAGGTATGCCTTTTGTTTTACGTCGCAGACAGCTTCCACTAAGGCTGTCTTATGCTATGACAATAAACAAGGCACAAGGTCAAACCTTTGAAAAGGTTGGAATATTGTTGCGCAGGCCATGTTTTTCTCATGGTCAGCTGTATGTTGCTTTTTCTAGAGCAAGAGCATTTGGTGATGTTAGAGTAAGTGTTGTTCCCTCATCCAAGCAAGGATTTTTTAATGGGAAATGTTATACTCAAAATATTGTTTACCGTCAAATTCTGAATTGAGAATATTTTTCTTACCATTTGGATCAGAGCATGTATATATTACATTTTTCAGCACACTTCTATCGTCTATATGTCCACATGTTATGTACAACCTTGCTGACGTGGACGTTATAGGTGTGTCGTGCTATTGTACACTATATGTGCGTCTGTCAGTCCTACTGTATGGGAACATGAGAACAGATGTATTAGTGGTTTTTAATTACAATGACATGTCAATGCAGTATAAACATTCTTTTGAAGTGTCATTTACTTGGCTATATGTTGCTCCTTAAATTACGGTATATACGCAAAAAATCTTTTTAAAGAAATGGTATTTGGTATATTTTCGTTATCTGCCAAAAAATATATATATACTCCTGCAATTTCCGCCTCTATTATCAATATATTTAAAACCCAACAATTCTACCTAATTTTCTCTTTTCATTAATGTTGTCTTCTCTAAGTTATTAAGTGACTTAAAATGTGATTTTTATGCGTTTTTATGCATTGTAAACACGAAGCTTATACTCTTCTGATACAATGTTCGCAACATATGACCAAATCTATAGTATTTTTTATAAATGTTTAACGTTTTTTAAGACTCACATAAAAATACTCCATGTATTTTTTTCGGCGTTATTGAATTTAAGAGTAGTAGATTTTTTTTATTTCATAGTTTTATTTCTGACTTGGAAGTTTAAAATTAATTTTTTTTCGCCTTGACTAAACAGATTGAGGAGTTTTACCAAGTTTTCATATTTTTACTTTTCAGTTTTGTGATTGTAAGTATTTCTTCTTCAGTTTCCGTGATTTTTTTGTTATATTATCTATTTATGCTTTTCTAATACTTGCGTTTTTTCTTTTTAGGTGAAGCACAAAGTCCCATGGCTTGCCTTCCCGTGGCGTGCTTCGTTACGTGAATTATTTCTATCCTAAAAGAAATAATTCACAAACTAAAAGTCAGGGCAGTGGCATGTTAAAGTGATTTAACCGTCAGTTACAAGCTAAAAAATAGTCTAAAAGTTTCCACTGTTTCATACAAAACATGTCACTATAAAAATAAAAGAATTAACTTTTTTGTCAAAAATTCCTACGTAACCGGAAGTGCGTTATTTGTTGGTCCCATTATTTTAATAAATATCATACATAACACTTATCTTATCCTGATAGCTACTATTTTTTCTTCATATTTTTCTATTTAAGTTTGTTTTATTCTTTATGTTTATTTTTAACCAGAATGTCTATTGCTTTGATTTTTGTTTATTTTGAAAAAAGCTCTATATTCTCAACTTCTACTTATAGGTGTCATAGAATAATTAATAATAACTAACAATAATAAAAACGGGAATGGATATAGATGAAACTATCTACATCGAGCGTCTACTGTTGAATTCTCAAGGTAACTTCTTACCCTATTTTGTTTGGCTTCAATCTAAATATTTTTTTAATTTTAAGGTTTGTGAAAATGTTTCCTAAAATTTCGTGAATAAACAGCGCCAATATTAACACCTTCATGTTTCTCAAAAATAATTTTTTTTATAATATTCTATGCATTAATTTCTATTATTTTTGATTTTACCAGAGCATAAAGAAAATAATGCACAAGAAAACGGTAAATAATTATTATAAACACCATCGTGTTTTTATCTCTGTTTTTAAGTTATATATATATATATATATATATATATATATATATATATATATATATATATATATATATATATATATATATATATATATATATATATATATATATATATATATATATATATATATATATATATATATATATATATATATATATATATATATTGGTTTTTAATTTATTTACATATTTATACATTTTAGTATCAGATAACAAAGATAACACAGAGAGTTGTGTTCGAAACATTATCAAAAATGGGGAGGATGGACCCAGTGGTGACAGTAAGTATGTTATAAAAAGTGATGCGTATTTAATAACTACAATTATTACCATTTTCCTCGCATTTTAGAATCTGACTTTACTTTCAAAGCCTTCCATGGAATACAGAAAAGTCACCCTGGGTCCAAAACAAAAAGAGCATAATAAATGCTGGAAAAAAAACGGTGGCCAAGACCATGAGGGGTACAATTGGGTACCCCAAAAACGTTTAAAAAAATCAAAAAAAAAATTTTAAAAAACAAATAAAAGACACACAAAAAAAAAGTACAAACATTACATTTTCTGGCCACTGTGAAATCGGGGGAAATACATTACCATTAACTGGTAATATCTACCTGTATTGATACCAGCATTCAAGCAACAGTTCATCTGTTAATACTGTTACCAGTTTTGGAAAGGTATTTCTCCGATTATAATATTTTATTTTGTTTGTTTGTTTGTTTTTTGTTTGTTTTGTTTGTTTTGTTTTTGTTTGTTTTGTTTGTTTGTTTGTTTGTTTGTTTGTTTGTTTGTTTGTTTGTTTGTTTGTTTGTTTGTTTGTTTGTTTGTTTGTTTGTTTGTTTGTTTGTTTGTTTGTTTGTTTGTTTGTTTGTTTGTTTGTTTGTTTGTTTGTTTGTTTGTTTGTTTGTTTGTTTGTTTGTTTGTTTGTTTGTTTGTTTGTTTGTTTGTTTGTTTGTTTGTTTGTTTGTTTGTTTGTTTGTTTGTTTGTTTGTTTGTTTGTTTGTTTTGTTTGTTTTGTTTGTTTTGTTTGTTTTGTTTGTTTTGTTTGTTTTGTTTGTTTTGTTTGTTTTGTTTGTTTTGTTTGTTTTGTTTGTTTTGTTTGTTTGTTTGTTTTGTTTTGTTTTGTTTGTTTTGTTTGTTTTGTTTGTTTTGTTTGTTTTGTTTGTTTTGTTTGTTTTGTTTGTTTTGTTTTGTTTTGTTTGTTTTGTTTGTTTGTTTGTTTTTGTTTTGTTTGTTTGTTTGTTTTGTTTGTTTTGTTTGTTTTGTTTGTTTTGTTTGTTTTGTTTGTTTTGTTTGTTTTGTTTGTTTTGTTTGTTTTGTTTGTTTTGTTTGTTTTTGTTTGTTTTGTTTGTTTTGTTTGTTTTGTTTGTTTTGTTTGTTTTGTTTGTTTTGTTTGTTTTGTTTGTTTTGTTTGTTTTTGTTTGTTTGTTTTGTTTTGTTTGTTTTGTTTGTTTTTTTTTTTTTTTTTTGTTTGTTTTGTTTGTTTTGTTTGTTTTGTTTGTTTTGTTTGTTTTGTTTGTTTTGTTTGTTTTGTTTGTTTTGTTTGTTTTGTTTGTTTTGTTTGTTTTGTTTGTTTTGTTTGTTTTGTTTGTTTTGTTTGTTTTGTTTGTTTTGTTTGTTTTGTTTGTTTTGTTTGTTTTGTTTGTTTTGTTTGTTTTGTTTGTTTTGTTTGTTTTGTTTGTTTTGTTTGTTTTGTTTGTTTTGTTTGTTTTGTTTGTTTTGTTTGTTTTGTTTGTTTTGTTTGTTTTGTTTGTTTTGTTTGTTTTGTTTGTTTTGTTTGTTTTGTTTGTTTTGTTTGTTTGTTTTGTTTGTTTGTTTGTTTGTTTGTTTGTTTGTTTGTTTGTTTGTTTGTTTGTTTGTTTGTTTGTTTGTTTGTTTGTTTGTTTTTTTGTTTGTTTGTTTGTTTGTTTGTTTGTTTGTTTGTTTGTTTGTTTGTTTGTTTGTTTGTTTGTTTGTTTGTTTGTTTGTTTGTTTGTTTGTTTGTTTGTTTGTTTGTTTGTTTGTTTGTTTGTTTGTTTGTTTGTTTGTTTGTTTGTTTGTTTGTTTGTTTGTTTGTTTGTTTGTTTGTTTGTTTGTTTGTTTGTTTGTTTGTTTGTTTGTTTGTTTGTTTGTTTGTTTGTTTGTTTGTTTGTTTGTTTGTTTGTTTGTTTGTTTCTTTTTCGTAACATTATCGTTTTCGTAAGTTATCCTTATTTTTACTGCTTTTTTGTCATTTTTCCACAGGCCTTTCCAACTATCAAAAACGCATTCAATTTTTATGTAGATGAACAGGACACTGCTGACGTCATCAAAATTCCTAAAATCTTCTAATTTTTCATTGTTCTTCTGCCTGAGTGGATTTTTCCACGGGCCTAATCGACTAGTTTCTCTATAATAATACGGAGCTTCTGTCTGTGACTTTTGCAAAGTGGATAAAATTTCTTTGACAAAGTCCATAAAACATCGCCTATAAATTTGTTCTGTAAATTAGCAAACTTTGACGTTAGAGCAATATTGACGTCAAAGGAAAGTATATTAAGATTATTGAAGCCATTGCATTGCACTTTTAAATTTAAGGCTAAATAACTTGGAAACGGGTGGAAATAACTGACGTCATCTCCTGCGTGGGTAACTAGGGACTACCTGGGACCAATTTGGGTAAGTTTTCAAAACCTGGGTCACCGAATCCGTTTCGGAATGGACGGGTTAATGACGTCATAAAAAACCTTTAAACCCTAATATCTCTGCATCCGTTTGTCACAAGTACACGATCCTATACATTTTCTTGATCAGCATTTCAAGATCTATACGATGAAGGCAACAGGCATACACATTTCTGAAAAAAAAATTTTTGTGTTTTGACATGTCTCTGCTGACGTCATCAAAATTTAAATGACGGTTGTTTTTCTCTGTTATCCTGCCTAAGTGGATTTTTCCACGGGCCTTATCGACTAGTTTCTCTATAATATAATTTCAACATCATTTTAATCACCTCGGATTCCCTTTAGGAACATTTTAGTACTTAGGGTAGTTAAAGAGTGTAACATGCTGAGTCAGGGAACCGAAAGTTAAACATGAATAGTAGACTTATTACAGTAATAGAATACCATCCTGTAGTTTCTTACTGTTTAAAGTTCTTAAATTTCGTGCTGGTTTTTTTAATTTACAAAAACACAACAGAAGTTAGCTCTTGCATGAAAATGTTACATTACCATAAACACGTCAAATTCGTCAAGACAACGAAATGGTGCTTCCATCGCATCCCACAATGCCATGATAAAACAAATTGTAGAAAATGACCGCTCTCCACCGGAGAGTGCTTTTGAATCCTTGGTACTGGCTCCTTCTGCATTTTCAACGTTCACCTGAAAAGTAGACCATACTTTAACTGTTTTTTTTCTTCATAATTTGGCAAAATTAATAATTCGCGAAATTTTGTAACGATAAACTTTTGTGAACTGACAAAAGGTATTTGTCACTATTTAGATTCGTTTTTTTTCCTTCTTTTTAGCAAATAAACAACACCTTTAAGATGTCTTAAATTAATAGACAGAATTTTCAAAAATAAATATCAATAAATATTAAACTCGTTATTACAATTGGAGATTTGTCATTTTAAAAACTTTTGCAAGACAGGTTTAAGAAATTGGATGAAAAATCACAAGTCTTTTACGTATAGCGTCCTCCTTGGGATATTTATTGAAATCTTAGAAATTTAATTTCACCTTTTTGCGTTAAAACTAATCGAAGAAAATAAAATTGCAATAATATTATACAAAATATTTCCAAAAATATAATTTTTCCTAGCATAAAACAAAAAGGGGATTAAGTGCATTTTCTGTTCTGCGCATGCGTTAAACAATCATTAAACCGTCAGGTGACACTGTATAACTTTTCTGGTTACCTGAACAAATAAGGTCTCTTCTTCGTGGTTGATTATCATCTTACCAACGTATCCTCGTTGCGACAAAAGCATTTCAAAGAAGTATCTGACACGGAGCGTGAGAAGCCTTTGGAATTTCGCAAAACTTCGTGACCTGCGACGAATCGCGCAGTCAAGGAACTAGAAGGAAAAACGAACATAATAAATATACCTGAACGGAAAGGGTTTCTGCATCATGATTAAATGTCAATTTTCCACTGTAACCCCTCTGCGAGAGCATCATTTGGAAGTAATACACTGCTCGTATGACAATGTATTGTTGGAAGTCTTTAAATCGCTGGCTACGACGTACCAGAGCTTTATGGGAAGCCTATAAAACATAGGTGAGGTATTTTGGGAAGTCTTGAAATCGCTGGCTACGACGTTCGAGAGCTTTATGGGAACCCTATAAAACATAGGTGAGGTATTTTGGGAAGTCTTGAAGTCTGTCGTTGCGCCATGCACAATTAAAATTCCTTTTTTACTGCTGAACAATAGTCTTTTTAGGAAACTTTTACAGAATAAGAAAATTTTGTACAGAGTAAGAAAAACGTAAGATGAAAATATAATAAAATATAATACAAATAAAACTGGAAACAAGTGCATACATGAAAAAAGCAGTCTATGAAATAATTACAGCAGTGTACTAATAAAATCAACTGTTTTTTTTCTTCAGTATCTGTATTTTTGTTCCTATTAGTACCCTTTTGTTCACGCTTGCACATGACTATTTCTCGTTGTCTAATTTACACTTTTTTCTACTTTGTCTATTCCTTCTATGTATTTTTTATGTGATTAGTTGATGGGACCTATGTTAGCTACATAGAAATCTGAACTATATATTAACCCTATTCGGTCCAGAGTGGTTGGGGCGGATTCTCTCCCCATGTCGGTTTTTTAATAACTCCTTCTTGTTATGCTGCATGGTTATGATACTTACTAAGTTTTAATATTGATCTATTAGGCACCTTCATGGAAACTTACGAAAAAACTTTATTTCATCCAGGGGAATAATTCTGTAAATTTTGGACACATGATTAACCCGATTTTTTGTGAAGCAATTGTTAGCAGTTTTTATGCGAACTATGTAAAAAACGGAATATATGTTGTTTATTTATATTTTTTTGGCTGTCAAAAAGTTTAAACAGAATGAGAAAATTCACTCCAGAACTAAATTAATTGAATTTTAAGCAAATAGTAGAATTTTTGGTAAAATTTCAAGTGCTAACATAAGCAAACATTTATTGACGCCATTTTGTTCCATTTATGAAGCACTATAAGTGTGCCAAGTGTGATTCAATTTGGAGAAGCCTATCCAAAGTTATGTTCAGGACGAATGTTCTTAGGTTGTTTGGCTAGATAAGTCTCGGGGGCAGCAATTTAGATATCCACAATTTTTGCTTTCTCATGTGTGGTGTGAGAGCTCAAACTATTTCGGTTTCTTGTTTAAATTAAAGACACACCAAAAGTTTACTTCCTGATATCTGATTGGACGAATGTTATTTGGTCAGCTGTCAAATATCATTTGACAAGTGACAATTTAAAAAATTTTGGTGAGAAATAAATTCTCCAAATTTGAAAAAAAAATTGTTGTGAGGAGCTCAAGAGAGAAACAAAACATTGAAATTGGATGTAATTACCTATGAAATTAACGAGTCATGAAATTAACGCGGTTTTTCAAAATTCGCGTCAATTTAATGACCGTTAATTAAATGCAGTGTTAATTTGAAGACTGTTAATTTCATGACTCGTTAATTAAAATACTGTTAATTTGGTAACTTTTTTATAATATATAAAATCCTAAAAAACATAAAAATACAACTTTTTTACAAATTTTCTACTATTTCCTCCTAGCTCAACGATGTTCTCTTTTTCAGCGTTTTTTTTTAAAATAGCTTTTGTATAATTTTCATACTCTGATCCAAGTGGAAAATTAACTGAATGCACTTTTTCTTTACATTTTTAACATTGTACCAAACAACGAAAACTTTTATTTCGATTTCCAAACCGCCTTTAAATAGAGAAGATCGCTTCACTACCATGGATTCGACTGTTGCCGTAATTTTTGCTTCGTGTGATATCGCATATTCTCGTTAATTAAATGCATTTGTGAAAACAACCTTGCTGAACCGCATTAATTAAATGCCTTTTTCAAAATAATTTCATTGAACCGCGTTAATTTCATGACCGTTAATTTAATTCGCGTTAATTTCTTGAATCATTAATTTCATGGAATAAGGTATTCTCCTGTCAGCTATTATAAATGTTACAGTTAAGTTTGTTTTATAGTGCTTTTCATAGTCCATGATTATATATTTTTCCATATCACACACAAGACTTGTTTTAATGTACTTATTGTCTATATGCTACATTGAAACATACTTCGGAAATTTTGTCTTTGTTTTCTGACCTTGCTTACAACTCTGCGTGGGGCAGCAGCGACAATGAAAACGCCCCTTTTTTAGGAACTCACACAAAAACCTTTCCTGAGATTTGGAAATTTATGATTGGAACTTTACAATACTAAACGGAGTATCTATTTAGAAGCGCATTCCCATGACACTGTTCTGTTTTCTTATGTTAGGAAAACTCATTACTCGACATGTATGCAGTATTCGTAGTAGGAAATATTTAAAGAAGTTTTAAAAAAATTCTCTGACTTTAGTGCCTTGTTCAGAAATTAAAAATTTGGCACGACTTTTCCTGACCAGAAACTGAATTGCATTTTTTTCCCGGACTCTTTGGTTACCAGTGGGTACATTTTTTCCCGGACTTTTTGGTTACCGGTGGGTACCCTGTTCTCAACAATACTAGGTTGAAAAAAAACCCACAATGCAAGTTTAAATTTAGCCAATTCTGGTCATGTGCCCACACCACAGATCTGCTCTTGATCAACAAATATCTTTTTAATGATTTCTGTGGATTTTCCACACTAACAACTAGTTACAATATATTGTTGTCGAAGGTAGGTGAACAACAGATGAAAGTGTTTTATAACCTAAAGTTGAGCATCCTAAACAATGTTACCTTAATTAATTTTTCATTATTCTTGATGTCTCCTTTTATTTTTTCATACTTTTTTAGTATATTGTGATATTTCTCACGAACTTCGTCTGAGTTGCCACGCCTAAAAACAAAATTTAACAAAATTAAAAAACTTTCAAATTAAGCCTGCCGTAATTATCTGCCTTACCACCTACCCAACGACAATTAGTAAAACAAAGCTTTTATTAATTCATTCATTCATTCATTCATTCATTCATTCATTCATTCATTTATTCATTCATTAATTATTGGTGGGGAAGTAAGTACGTTTAACGTACTTGGGAATCCCATTCCAACAGTTGACTCTTCCTAACCTCAACTATAACTACCTTATTACACAAAAATGGCAAAGAATACCAAAAAATGGTACCAAAAATAACGTATCTTTGCCATATACCAAAAAATGGTATATGACAAAGATACATGCTCACACAAGCTGGTCTGTTGTCAGTAAATGGTCCCAGATGGAGTTACAACGCTGCATACATAAAGTGCAAATGAGTGAGTCCTCAAACTATAAAACCTTATAAATAAAAGTCAATGTGTTGTCGTTACTACACCATCCCGAGGAGAAAAACAAAGTAGTAAAACACAACTTGAGATCACCTTTACTGCAGTTTCTATTACAGTAAAACGAAAATTTAACATCAGTTTAAATAATGCGTCAAATTTAAACGCGACTTAACTAAGTTTAACAATAATTTCCTATAACAAGTCAAACGAGTGGTGTAGAATGATAATTTTAAGTTGGAAATTACACACTAGTAAATGTATACCTGGCTTCTTCGCGTTGGATTCTCTTTTCTGTTTTTTGAATTTCGCTCTCCAAACTTTGAGTTGTCCTCCTCGTCGCCACTTCTTCACAAAATTCCAGCGCTTGTGAACGCGTTTTCTGTAAATTAGAAAAATTCTCATAACCCAAATACTAATAAATATATTAACGTTGTTTGATGGGCACCCCATTTTGACAAGGTTTCTGCATATTCAAAACCATAAAAATGAGAAAAAATGAGTATCTATATGAAATCGCATGGTGTCAGGCTCCCCACATACTAGACTAAGCTCTCAGGTTTCACCACCCAAACTGTTCGCACTCATGTCATCCACTTTGAAAAATAAAGTGAGAAAAATACTCATGCATTTTTTTAAGAAACACACTTAAAGATAAAAAAAAAGCAAACAAAAATTTAGTTTTAAAAAAAGTATATGGAAAAGACTGTATATTTAAATTGGGTGGATTGGAAACATTGTAACAGTACAAGACCCCTTGAAAGGTAGTGAATATACCTGCCCCATTTTTCATTCTTATAAGAAAGCTAGGACATCACTGAAAGATTTTGACCTTACTTCATAATCAGCTGTAATTTCTTCATACGCATCAGTGGCTCTCTTTACAGCTATCATCAATTCTTTGAATTTGTCTGCATAATGCTTTTTATTGCCTTTTACTTTTGTCAGTTCTTCGGCTAGCTGATCATTTTCGCTCTAACAACAAAAACAACACATGTGAGAGCCAGTGTATATCTACCACCGGAGATGGTGCAGTGGTAGCGCATTCGGCTTGTAATCATAAGTTTTCGAGTTTGAGTCCCCACTCCGGCGCACTTTAAATGTAGTGTTGTTGCCATCTACTAACCGCTAACTGGCTTGTGTGACAGGCGAGCAAGTTAGATGCTATACGTATCTCTGGCGGTAATGTAACATATTTACAGTCGGAGGGGAGGAAAAGCTAACCGTTAGGATGGAATCCCCAAGGCAATGAAACTTCCCATTACTTACTTATTTACTTACCATTCTTTAAAGTTCAACTTAATCTGATTTTCTCCACAATAGAACATTTACACAGCAGTATGGGCGTCACCTCATACAGTCCCCTTATATGTCAAAGAGTCACTGTAGCCAAAAAGGATTATTAAACTTATACTTTTAGTACCAGTTTGCAGTACGTATAAAAATTTATATACAAATGTGGTTGGAAAATGGATATTCAGTTTGTATTTAAATTGAACCCCGAACCAGGATACAACTATAACACCGAAACTACAGTACTTACTTTCAGAGTTTCGAGTTTTTCGCTAGCCTCTTCACATTTCCAATTGCACTTTCTTAATTCTTCTTGGTGCACTGTAACTTCTTCCGATCTCTCTTCCAATACTACTTTATCTTCAATAAGCTATTGAAAAAAAATGTCCCTTTTCTTTGATCTTCTATCTGATATCAAAGTCATTAAGTGCATCTGTTTAACTTTTTTTTTGAAATTGTACTTTTATTGTGTATATTTTCTTAGCAATTCACATACAAATTGCTTACGCTCCTACACAATGAAAAAATATAAACATACGTTTTGTTCAAGTGTATTGCGCTTCTCTTCACAATCTTTCAGGTCTGTTATCTAGACATACAATAAACAAAAACGTAATACAATTCACCATAAACATAGTAATTTCGTTAAGCTTGGTACACACTTTGGCGTCTAGCATGTTCTAGAAATGGCTAGACACCTAGTGAGTAGATAATGTAAAAAAGTTGTACATATCATGAATACAAATTTTGTGAGAGCAGAAGTGAGTTAGACGATTTAACGCTTTCTGGTACAAAAATGGATGATTCTGTACTTCTCACAACATGGAACTTTTTCCGTCACCACTATATCGCAACAAAACTTTGCACTTTTGTTAGCATATTGAAGGACAATTGGGATTAAAAAAAAATTGGACGTTATATATTTCAAAAGTTGAAAAAATGCAAACGCTTGAAAAGAAAGAAAAACTTATTTGTACAATTTCCAACTAAACCACCTGTTAACCGTTGAGTCACCATGACAACAGGCAAAACATTATACAAAAGGGTGGACAAGGGTGAGGATAACTAAAAATGCTGAAAATCACCAAATTTCAATCCCTGATCGGTAAAATATGAAACAGATTTATTTAAAAGAAAAGTATGAAAACAAGGAAAGTCAATTATACCAGAGTTCCAACATCTGGTAATTGTTCTTCTTCAAATGACTCAAGTTCTCTTATCTCCTATAATCATAAACATTAAATGAATTAAAATTTGTCATAATATATCCTTTTCTAATATTGTGGTTTGTAAATTTTCATTTCTTTCTAATGCAAAGGATGATACTAGAGAATTTGGGCATTTGAAAACAATGACGTCATTAATTCATACTTTCACTAGAGAGTAGAAATACCTCTGTCACATTGTTAATTTTGTCTTGATGGCTGTAACATGCTTTTCTTGACCGATCCAATTCACTCTATTAAATAAGAAAAACTGGAGTCAGCACCACATGGAAGCATTAGTCGTAATACCAGAAAAACCTAATGGTGATCATCACAAAGTAAACAGGTTTGACACCCCCTCCCATCCCTTCACTCTTATAAAACAACCCACCACCACTCCTGTATACTCTATGGATTGTTGTTAGCCCATTTGGAGTTATTGTGTATAGTTTAACCCATACTAGTTTCAATAACACAAATATCAATCTTAGATAAAGGATTATAATTTTTAAGGTGATGTGGTAATACATGACCCTATAATAAAATGCTATTGTGAATTATACCACAAGAAATTCATACTAACATTTCTTTGTCTGATGCCAGCATCAATAGCTTGGGTTTCTTCGCTTAACCTTTTCAAATCGCGCCGAGCCTGCAACAACTCTCCTTCAACTTGTCTAAAAAAAGATTTTGCATATTATAAAACTTTAAACATCACGGATACGTTGCAGAAATGATGAAATCGACCTGTTAAATCTAAAATGTTAACTCTATAGAATATAATTTTCTTTTGGGCTAAAAACTGGGGTTGTTGATATTCAACTCTTGAAATTTAGTATGCCTGGATACTACTACAAACAAACTTTGTAAGCTCAACACAAACAAATTAAAGAAAATGTTACCTCATAACACCAGCCACATCTCCTTCGAGAAACTCTGCACGTTCTTTATTGCATGGATAGTACTTGGAAGATCTACCGCCTAGAATTTGATGGCCTCTAATTGAGAACGCCTAGTAGAAAGACATTAGACAAAATAGATAAACAGGAAACTAATTAACCAAAACACTAAAAGTTTAACTATTAATTATACATTGTGTTAGGGTTAGACCTTATTTAGGGTTAGGATCTTAGTTTTTCTTTATGGGGACGAAATAGTTACACCAGTATCAAATTTTAATAAATTTCAATAAACAATTGGTTTATTTGTTCATTTTCCATGTCATGTTACACAAAACTGCTTTACTAGACAACTGTTAATTTAAAAATGCTTTAAAAATACGTTATTAGTACTGATTTTTCATGTGTACTAATTTCCGTGCATTCGCACAAAAAATTTCATTGGTACATTTATATTTTGCCTAAAATCCTAAATTCTAAGAACTTGTATTTGGTATTTGTAGGGTCATTTTAACTAATACGTCCAAATTTTGTTTATATTGCAAATCTACAAAATATTAGTATGCATGAAGAGATATTTTTCACTGTGCCTTATACGCAGGAAAATTATTACAAATAAAGCATCTAACAGAGTTCATAACAGTATGTGGTACATACCTTGAAGGCTTTCTGAGGTTTTTCATCCCACATTACTCTTTGCGCTTCTTTAGGATCTTCTATTAATAATACAGACTCGACTCCACACTAAAAGAGAACAGATGATGATGTTCAATTCTTTTTTATTTGGTAGAGACAAAAACAGTGGTGTAGGCCATTTTCCATCTCATAACAAAAATGTAAGGTAACACAAGTTTAATGATAACATTAAAAAGCTTCTAGCAGAGACTTATATAATATGCTAATATTTAAATACTAATAGTTATGACAAGAAAACAATCAAGAATGCAAATACTTGAGCAGAAAAATTAGGAATTTGACTAGTTAAAAGTTAGGAAAGCAAGCTATGCAGTCCATTCTGAGTGTTTTTAATTTATGCATATATATCCATGGCATCACTCTGCCAAATCTGCATTAATTACACATTGGTCAACAAAATTTACCTGGTCAACTAATGAGTTAAATACAATGGGATTTTCAATATCCAAAATGTCCAGAACAACAGGATGGTGAGAATGTGGCCTCTAAATAAAAACTTTTTTTTAAAAAAAAAATCAGCAAAATTAGTGTATAAACACTACATCTTTTAAAAGAAATAATATAGTTGATTTTTTCCAATTTGTCAACTATACACTTACATTTCGTGATACATCATAAAAATGGTCCTGAAAGAATAAGAAAAAAATATATCTGTACTTTTCTGCACAATCTTTTAACATGACTCATTCAGAGGTTTTATTTCGCGCAATGCTAAAATTTTTGTGCATTTTCCAGTTCTTTAACGAATATTTTTTCTGCAAAGGTTTCTGTGCTTAAAGTAAACAGACAGGGTGAAAATAACTAGCAACCATTTCCAAATAAATCTCCTTTAGCAAAAGTGGAGAAAATTAAGACACCCATTCACTGTTTACAGATTTTGAAGCCTGGTAATCAATTTGTGCAAGTATTAGTGTATATGAAACAATTAAATTAAAAATTAAAAACAAACTTGAAACGAGCTGACGATAATCTGAGGTTGTTTTCTGGGTGAAATTCTTTTAAAGATCTCTTTCAGTATCTTCATATCATGACCATCGTGACAAGCATATGACATCATTACAGCTTTTTTAATACATTCCTCAACAGCTATTGCCCACTTTGAATCTTTTAATTTGATCAGTGATCCTGAATGATGACAAATTTTTAGCAATATAAATCTAAATTTATATAGACCAAATTCTTATTACATACTAAACATTTTATTTGATTTAATCCAAGGTCAAAGCAAAATCTTCTGCCTATTCCGAAGTTTCCATTTATCAGAAAAAGATATCAAAATTTGTGCTTTCAAAGTCCCATATACATACATCCATAAAATAAATTTTACCTATACAATCATGGGCTTTCAACATTCATTTCTAGTTTAATTTATATGAATATTTTCAGGGAAATATTTCTTATGCGTAAAGGTAACATAGACATGCTAAAAAACATTACACCTTAAAAATCAAACTTTGGCCTCCTGTCTGTTGCACATTACACGTTGTAGAAATGGTTATAAGGTAAAATTTCGTCCAACACTCCTGCTAACACGTTAGCATTAGTATAAGAAATTTCTAAATGCCGACATAAATTTGAAATGCTGTAGTACCACACGAAGAAATGTAAGAAGCATATTTTTACTCTAAAGTGGCTAATCTTACCTAGTGGACCAACAGGTTTCTGATGAAATTTCCCTTCTCTGTGAGCTGCCGCAATAGCTTTTAAAATTGCTTCTGTCGAATGTCCAAACAGGTATAATTTATTTCTCTTATTATTTTCAAGCTCTAAAAGATTTTTTTGCTTGTTTTCAACTATTCTTTTGACATCTTGAATATCTTTACTACAATAAAAACATAACAAAAGTAAACTACAAGATATAAAGATAGAAGTTTGTTTGTCTGTTGCATAATAGTTCTACAATGCAAAAGTTATAGTTATACTCTTCCCCGAAGACTATGTAAATGCCCTAGCACTATGCGTTTCTGCCAAACTTTTAATGAAAATCTAATTTGTTACCTCATAGCATACTTCTGATCTCTGTGTTTCTTTATCTCATTCTCTAATCCTTGCTTCGAATGATCGTCTTTTGATAAGTTTGATTCATATTCTCGAAGTTCAGCTTTTTTTCTTTCAATATCCTGTTCACGTTCTTGCCGCTCAGCTTCCAAATCCTGCTGCATACTAGAAATAAATATGTCACAAGTAAGTGCAAGCAAACATGGGGTTTGGGGTCAGCTTTCAGGAATTCACTTTAAATCCTCACATCAGACTTATAATGTTAGACTATTTGTTTAGATTCTAACTCTTAAAATGTGCTAAATGTTGCTGACATCAGCACAGGCATTTTTTTAAATTATGAGGAGATTGTTGGAGATTTTTTCCAATGGCAGACGTGTTTAAAAGTGCGACTTGTGCACTTCAAATGCTGCTATCATATCTGCAAAAATAACACTTTTGTTACAATCATCTGCAGAGAATTTGCAACTTGATGTTTTTCCCCTGTAAAATGCCTGGAAAGGTGTCATTGTCTCAATACCCTTGTGAGTGTTTGTAGATGTAAATAAAATACAGATATGTGTACTGAGACATACAAAATAAATAAATTGCCAACTGCATCTTTGCAGTATAAAATTCAACATGATTCGAATATATTGAGTTATGATATTTTAAAGGGATTACTTTTGCCAAATCAAATATAGCTATAGTTTTATTTCCATGGTCATGGTCTTTACCAAGTAACTAACAATACAACTCAGCCTCTATACTTTCAATTTCACCCAATGCCATGTTATTCAAGTTGTGTTTATAAACCATTGTTAAAGAGAAAAAAAATAGTGTTCCTAACATGGCCTAATATCATTTGAGTATACACATAACGGAAAAGTGAATAGATTAAAGCTTAGTTTTCATTGCATGCAAATGCAGTGATAATCCTGGTGTATAAACGTTAGGAATTCTGATAGGAATTACTGAATAATGATAAACAGGCGTTATTTTAGTCTTTACTGTTGTAGTAGCGTAAGCATACTATTCTTATAAAAAATAATGGTGAAAAGGCATTAAGCTAATTTCTAATGTTCACCTGTCATTTTGAAGAAATATATAAATTTTATCTATATTTTAATCCTCACTGGGTTTTTGTGAGGCAATTTAAAAAACAGGGGTTTTGTAATCAAAAATGACATAATCACACCTATAACTACAGTAAAAACCCTCTTCTAAGCAACTTTTGTTACTTAATGTAAATACGTAGGAAGGATGCACGAAATAGTGATCTAAGAAATATTTACAACAGGTGATCCAATGTGGAATTTTTTACATGCTAACGATTTGTACATAAATCGCTTATTTTAGCATATTCTCTAGTTAGCATTTGCTAATTTCCAGGTGAATTTCCCAGGCTTTAATTAAGACTTAAAATTCCACATCACATACACCATTCTTGTCCAATATTTACTATATGTAATTCTTTACTTGATCATACCTGCCTCTAATTTCTTCGATTCTATTTGAAATTAATTTAATGTCATCTTTTGCACGTCGAATATCTCTCTCCGTCATTTTACATTTATTCTAAAACATACGTATGTTAGAAAGTCACCAAAATATTTAAGATGTTGGAATACAAACATGTCAAAAAATATTTATAGACTTACAGAGGCATTTTTTTGATCTTGTTTTTTTTGTTTGTGGGCATTTTGCAATTCGTTTTTTTCATTTAATAAAGCCTTTATGTCCTCGGTATAGGACGTTAGCTCATCTGACTTCTCCGAATATAATTTTTGTATCTCTTCTTCTTTTTTCTGCAAATAGAAACATGTGTCAAATAGTTTGGTGCATCCTTAGTAAAAGATGATATACTATGCAGGGGGGTCACCATCACATTTGCTATTCTATACATATAGTCAGTGACATGTGGATAAATCCACAAGTTCGCCCGTCCTTTACCATTTTATACAGAAACAGACAGACGATGGCTATTATTATAGGGAAATACTTTGTGCTTCCTTTAGCACATAAGAGACAGAATGGGGGTATTAATATAAAAGATGTGACCAATTTTAATTAAAACGATAAAACGTACACAACTGAATTTGTGATTCACATGCAAGTAATCAAATTTCTGTCTCCAACTCTTGTATGAATAAGCATGCAATAACTCAACAAATGTCTACAGATATTAGTACAATCCCTTAAGTAAGCAAAAAACGCTACATATGCAAATGAGATACAAAGAAATAAAATAAGATGAAAGCAACTTACTAACGTGTCATTAACATGTTTCTCATAGTTTGGTATCTTTTGTGTACACCGATTTTTATTATCTTCCCTTTTATCTACCTCCTAAAACAAATAACAATATAAAATTAAACTGTGTGACTCACAACGTACCCTAATCTATCCCACTGGTGGGTTTTTTTTATACAATACAAACTTGAACTTATTTTCAAAGTTAAGTTTGTTTTTTCCAACAAACATGCATGCTCCCTTTTGAAGTGCTATTGATAGCATGTTTATATTCCTATTACTACTTAGTCTCAGGTACGTGATTGATTCAGTTGAGAATAAATTTACCGGCACACTTATTAAAATTGATCAAGTAACATTTTCGTTAGTTAATTGAAAGTATGGTGAATGTAGAGCTGCAAACTTTTTTAAATTTTCGGTAAAACATCTGTTTTTGGATATTAAACAATGGAAATGGAAGTTTTATGCAAAACAGAAAACACAACAATGTGACTTTGGCCAACCCTTCATGCAAAGGCAGTGCTCATAGTGTAGTTAAAGAATACATAAATGGTATTCATTTTTTTTATTTAAACAATCAAAAGATTTTAAAACAAGTACACATCAAGAGCTCAATAAAAAGGTGGGACACAGGGATAAGGATGCAAAATATTTTGCACGCATTTTACGTGACAACATCATAGTTGACCGATGCAACAGACCACTTCCTTTGACGTTGCACTTTTGTATCATCAGATACAACAATAAAATCAAATGCAATAAAGATGAAAAACATTTGATAAGTTCTTTAGACCTTTATAAAACCACATACGCCAGATGTGTTAACATACATCTCAAATTACGAAGAACACATATCACTCACTTAAAGGAAACCCGAGGTATAAAATGATGTTGGGCTTATATTTTAGAGCTTAAAAAGTTGGTTAACAAGTCTTTTTAAATTTTTTAAAAAGTTCTATTCGTTCTCGAGTGTCATTTTGTCAAAAAAAATTATGTTAATTAATTCACCTTTATAATATCTATGCATTGATAAAGTTTGAATGCATATCCCTTAACAGGTCTAAAATTAATGATGACAGAAAATGTCAAAATTTGCTATTACTTAAATATGACATCATAATTTTTGCAGCATAATTAAATCTGTAATTCTTTAAATGTGAATATCTTGAGCAAGAGCTTTATAAAAAATTTAAAAAGACTTGTTAACCAACTTTTAAAGCTCTATAGTATAAGCCCAACATCATTTTATACCTCGGGATCCCTTTATCATTATGCACTTCACCGTGGTCAAGTTAGGTATTTGGTTATAGACATGTTTCTTGCAAAAAAAAACCCATAGCTAAACATGAAGCGTGGTAATAATTATTTATTGCAAATACTTACATCTTTTTTTTCTTGTACTGTTGACCACGCCCACTCCTTTTGCAATGACTTAATTTTTTCTTTCATATCTTCTAGTTGCTGCATGTCTTTGTATTTCTCTTTGTGTATTTTGACCTCCTGATGTAAATCAGTCAGAGCCTAAATAAAAGAATTTATTGAACACAGCCTATACTGCTACTAAGCAAAATACATTTACAAAAATGTGCATTTTCCACACAATTAAATGATAAATTAATGAAGAAAATAGCAAAGCACAGTCTTAAAACTTTACTATAACAAAGATACTTACAGAATAGATTTATAAAATTTGTGCAAATAAATTATTATAATGCGTACCTGTTTCTTTTTTTTAATAATACCTTCGTGCAACATTTTTTCTTCCATTGTTTTCTGATAATTTGTACTTAGATTTTCCAGTTGTGTTGCTTTTAAGAAAAACTATAATCAAATGTAAGATAACAAATAAAACATTTCTAGAGATTTAGAAAGCAGTGACCTGACAGAGTCAAACTCCAGGCCTCAGACATTGATTATGTAAAGGGATGGACAAATCACATACAGTGGAGAGTTTAATCAATGACTTACAGTATATTTGTCTTTTGGGTCAGATGTATTAAGGAATGATCGGGCTGTATCTTGTGTCAGGATAGACACAGGGTTATTGATCTACAAGAGAAAATCTTTAATTATTAAGTAATGCAAGTTCAGGCCTATCAATAAGAAAATAACACCAGAGTAATAAATCGCTCCCCCAGGGTTACAATAATTTAAACTGGGCGAGCAATCTGAATAAATAGAATGAGTTTATAAATGCATGTTTTATCACAAAGTCTTTTTATCTACTTTATTTTATCTTTTTTTATATATTTTGGTTCTTTTTTACTGTAAATAATAAGAAAGAACATTGATTTCCACGTAAGGTGAAATGATATTGCTCAGCCAGAAAAACATTTTTTGGAATTGGGGGAGCAATTAATGGCTCAGCCAGTTTCTTATTTCTCAGAATTGGGCGAGCCTTTGCATGAGCAAGAGCAATTGCTCTCCCCTTATTGATAGGCCTGCAAGTTAGACTATGGAAAGCAAGGTTAGGAAGACATTAAAAGTTTACCATTATGCCACCTACAAATTTAAAGCAGAAGTTTTAACAATGAGTGTATGTTATTTAATTATTACTCAGTTTATAATATTGCATGGGACTGTCCTGAAGGAATATTATGTTAGCACTAAAAGTAAACAAAAATTAAAACACATATCTTTGGAAAAAGTAATGCCAGAGTAATAGACCGAACCGAATATGAAGTTAAACCTACAGCACATAGAGCACATAGAACCAGTAATACAAATTATAACATTTAGAGTCTTTTTACCCTGACCACCTATTTATGGGTACATTTTTATTGACGAAACACAGAATATCCAAAAAATTATGAACAAAACATAAACAAAACCTTATATTTTGGAAACAAGTTTAAGTGAAATCTATCTAATGATGCAATAACTTGTCACAAAATATTAGCATTATTTTTCCATTATATGACAAATTGAGAAACACTTGAATTCGGACCTGTTCAGTTGTTTTTTTGTCACAGGAGTAATTGAATTTCCAGGCACCAAAAAAAGACTTGATTTTGCATGTTTCACTTTATTTTTTAAAAGAATGCTTTTAACTTATTATGCCCGTGGTCAATATGACCTCAAACAACACACCCTGCCTGATTTAATCAATACTTTCATGACATCCTGAATATTTACGTAAATGAAGTGCTAAGTTTCAACATAAAATTAAAACAGGCAAGGTATCCATGATTATGAGACTGATCCAAATGTCTATGCGGAAAAGTATAAGCATTAGAACATAAAGCTCTTTGGCAGTCCTTTGAAATTTGGAAAAATCACCATGCTCAAAATAAGAGCATTTAAACAACAGTAATTATATTTAAAATCTCCAAAGATATGTCTTCAATTTAACCTATGAAAACGTTATTATTGTCTTTTGTAGGCTTCAGATATGCTTAATATCTCCATGCCAGGGTTCAAATTAGCAGACAGACACTCCGGGGGATTAAATAGTGGTCGTTTTAAGTAGGTGTCTTGTAAAACACCTGTGTAAGACTGATTTTTCCTTTTAGTCTTCACCACAACTTTTGGAATGCAAGAAACTATTTAAAATTATGCAAACTGTAATGTAATTATAGATGCTTTACTATCCATTCGTTTTGCAGTAGAGAAGTGGGGTCGTTTGTTTTCTGTTTTTGAAAAGAAAAAATATGGTCATCATATCCAGGTCATGGTCAGTCATGGCTGTGTTAGGCAGGTGGTCGTCTTATAGAGTAGCAAATGACCATAAAACACATTAGAGAATTGTCTTGACAACCACATTTGGTCCGTCAAGACAAGTAACCGTCTTAAACAGGTGGTCATTATAACAGGTTTGATTGTATCTGTTGATCACTTATTAAACATAAAATTTAAAGATTGTAATGAAACATGTGGTGATTTTAAAGCTTCGTGAAGTTTTTTATTTTATTTTATAACAACATACACAGCCTATGTTTTTATATGGCATCCTTCTAGCTTCGGAAAAAAATTATTAGATTTATATTTGTCATCATCTTAATCATTATTCAAGATCAAGATTGTTACGTTTATTAAGAACATTTTAATATTGAATTCAAATCCTGCACATGAACTTGCTTATCCTTCTTTCAAGTTACACTAATATTTTGTAAAGCTTGCTTTACTACAGTTGTCAATTTTAAGCGCCCTGCAACAACACAATATTTTTATATATTATGTTATGACAAGTTTAAAAAGTTAGATTCACTTCCTCACAAAGTCTAATGCTTTAACAGTAACAAAAGTCTTCTCTTGAATTTAATATTGTCATTGGATATAACATTTTCTTACCTGTTATATTGCGCCAAGTTTGCAAAAAGCTTTGAGCACATTTTTCCTTTGTGAAAATGGTTAAAGCCTTCGGACTCTCTGCTTATATTTAGGAGTCCTATTGCAAAATCAGTTAGAATTTACTTATTTTAATATCTCCTTCCATTTAACTATTGCAATTACTCTCCATATATATATAAATATATGTCAAGGATCAATACAACTATATAACTGAGATCATAATTCAAAAATCCTTTCTCAGAGATTTAGTGAATCAGCTTTAATATGCACTGCTTTTCGCAAACAACCTTATCTGATTCTTTGCATGTTTGTAACACACCTTCCAAACCTGAATGTCATAACAATTTTGGATATACACCTAAGAGTTTCTTAAAAACACATACAAAACACAAGTATATACCTGTATGTTAAATTGTTCCAGTATAGTCAACAATTCATCTCTTTTTGTTGATATAACTTTATCTAAATATATAGTGAAGGATAAATTGGTTTTAAAGGTATCACAAATTAAAACTTTAGAACCCAGGCCTTGTCATTAACAACTTCCCCCCTCCAAGCAATTGGCTGTTCGCCGAGTGGAATTTGCTATTTTGCTTGCCCTATATTGTATTTTGTTTTTTTATTGTAGGAATACAACTGAAACATTAAACCATTAAGTCTACCTTTGACTGTATCAACGTGGACCAATTTCATTGTTTATTTTTGAAAGCTTTTTTTTATTCAAAAACCGTGATGAAAGCCATATAACTAGCTTGCTTGTAGATTTCATGTTGCAGTATACAGTCACCATTTTAACAAACCCTCCCCCCCCAAAAAAAAAACCCATGAAATATTAGGGCCACATATCGCAATTGCTGCTATCTTTATTGCGAAATTCTGGAATATCTTCTTGGTCTATCACTCCACTAATTGGTAATTCTAATTAATATTGCAACTGACTGCGTAGGAAACGGTTTTTGTTAAATATTTACATACATATTTTTTTTACAGTGTCTATTTAAGGTATAGTCCCACCATATCACATTTCAAATTAGCATATTTTTATCAATAAGAAAATAATTTTAATAATCCTCATGGAGGAGGGTGTTACAACAAGTATAGTCTGCACTTTCTTTTTAAAAAATTGTCCCATACAAAGATACATATCGCATTATGAATGTAGTATAAATTTGCAAATGAAATATATTTATAATAAATAAACTTTAAGAAATAAATTTCTAGCTCTGAAGTCTCAAAATATCTTCTTACATACTAGTCAGCTATATGTGGTGCTCTCTAGGAAAATCGACCACTTCTCTTTTCGTATTAAAAAATACGAAATACGGAAATTTCGTATTAAAAAATACGGATTTCGTATTTTAAAATACGCGTATTTTTAAAAATACGAAATACGAATTTTCGTATTTTTAAAAATACGCAATTCTATTTTTAAAAATACGAAATTCGTATTTCGTATTTTTAAAAAATACGAAATACGAATTTCATTGCATAAAATCTCCGCCCGATCTAATACTGGATAAACGCCCTTTCAGGCCTTGAGGCTGAAAGTCATTACTCAGGACCTCTTTCGCCAATTCACGCTAATCAAGATGGACGCTTCGTAAGTTTCTTTCATATTTTGAATTTTAAATCCACAAATATCTCTTCATTCATTCCGTGTTTGGTAAGAGATAGTACTATTTTGTTATCCTCAGCTATAAGAGGAATGCATATCGTCATAATTTCCGATTTTGATGATGTTTAAACGTTTGTATCATAGAATTGATCACGACAACACTGTGGATCCCGAGGTTCCGCCCGGTGATACCCAGAGAGATGAAGAGCATGTCGAGGAACCCTCTGCTAAACGAGCACGGTTCGAGCTCGACGATGATTCCCATGATTCATGGGAGTTACCAGCTGCTTTGTGCGACTACGTCCACAAATACATGAAATCCCACATACCAGACAAGGATGTGAAGGAAAAAGTTCTTGCTCAAAACCCAGTGCCTTCAAATATACGGAAGGTACCAGAATTGGATTCCTACATAAAGATACTATTACAGGACAATTCTAAGTATTCCACATTAAAGATGGAAAAAGCATTCAAAAATGTCCACGACAAATTGCATTTGGTTTTTGGACCGCTGTCCAAAATTTGGGCCATGATGGATTCAGAAAAAGAGCAGAATCCCAAAGACGAGGCTCTGAAAGAAGTGTCGAACTTATTTGAACAAACGATTCTTCTATTGGCTCAAACCCACAATTCTATGGCTTACCACAGAAGGGAGAATGTGTTATCGACTTTGATTGATTCAACTACTAAAGTGAAGGATATCTTGAAAAACCAATCTAAAGAATTAGATGCGGCAGACAATGATTGTTTGTTCGGTGACGCTTTTGAATCAAAAATGATCAAAGATAGCAAAGCCTTAAAAAAATCTGAAGGCATTTTCACCGGATTGAAATCACCACGGACATCAACTTCTTCCTCCAGAGGAGCTTCATCATCATCAGGTTTCTCAGGCAATCGGCCCTTTCGGAAAGGCCCCCTGTTTCAAGGGCGAGGCAGGGGGAACAACCTGTGGAAAGGAAGCAACCAAAACAGAGGTAAAACTACTTCCTTCAATTTCAGTACCTGTTGTGTGTTCAAAGGTCGAGGAGCCTCTTTCCTTGACAAAGGTTCATCCTTTAGTAAGAGACTTGTTTCCACAAGTACTGCAACCGAATTTATCTCAGGCAGGGAGGCTAAGCTTTTATATTCAGAATTGGGAGGTTCTGACTCAGGATCCAGAGATTCTTCAATGGGTCCAAGGGTACCAAGTGCCTTTTCTGTCAGTTCCTCAACAAACTCATCCTCCTCGTCCTCCCAAGTTAACAGCAGAGGAGGAGACTCTAGTAGAAAAAGAGGTTCAGGAAATGTTAGCCAAAGGGGCCATAAAGAGGGTTGCTTCCCCAGGTCGGAACCAGTTTCTAAGCTCGATATTTCTGGTTCCCAAGAAGGATGGGGGGTACAGACCGGTCATAAATCTAAAAAAATTGAATCAGAACATTCCATACGAGCACTTCAAGATGGAAACCTTGGGTCTGTTGAAGGAGCTCTTGAAGAAAGGGGACTACATGTGCAAAATAGACCTGAAAGATGCTTATTTTTCAGTTCCTCTTCACCAACGCTCTCAGAAATATGTAAGGTTTCAATGGAGACAAAAGATTTACCAGTTTGTGTGCCTCTGTTTCGGTCTAGGACCTGCTCCAAGAATTTTTTCAAAATTGATGAAGGTTCCAATAGCAATGTTGAGACGACTAAATGTCCGCCTCATCATTTATCTAGACGATTGTTTAATCCTGGCCGAGACAGCCCAAAAGGCAGAGATGGCACGCGACACTTTGATTTTCATTCTTCAACATCTAGGATTCTCAATAAATCTGAAAAAATCCGTGTTACAACCAACACATTTAATTCAATTTCTGGGAGTAGAGGTGGATTCCGACAATTTGAAACTGGGTTTACCTTGGGAGAAGATGGAAAAAATATTGTCCCAGTGCAAAGGTCTATTGTCTGCATCAAAGGTCTCAGTAAGGGATCTGATGAAGGTGATAGGTCTTCTTTCTTCATCAGCAGTGGCGGTACTTCCAGCACCCCTGCAATACAGAGCTATGCAAAGACAACAAATTTTAGAGCTGTCTGCCAAGGGAAGTTACGACTCTTTGATAACACTGACACAGGACGTGAAAGGGGAGCTCAATTGGTGGTGCCAGAACCTACAGTTGTCAAATGGGCGGTGTCTGGTGTCATGTCCTCCTCAACTAGTAATATCATCGGATGCATCCCTTCAGGGGTGGGGGGCTTACTGCAATGGCAAGAAAACAGGAGGTCAATGGTCCGCTTCGGAGAAAAACCTGCATATAAATGTTCTAGAATTGAAAGCGGCAAAACTAGCAATACTTTCATTTCATCGGTTACACTCAGAAGCTCTGTCCATTCACATTCAGATGGACAACATTGTGGCACTAACCTATCTCAAGAAGATGGGTGGCACTCGAAGCGAACCATTGAACAAAGTGACTCGGGAGATCTGGAGGTATCTTCTGGACCACCAGATCACGATTACTGTGGAGTACCTCCCAGGAAAGCTCAATGTGGAAGCAGATTTCATGTCACGGAATGTGAGAGACTCAAGCGAATGGATGTTGAATCGGAATGTGTTTCTGGCGCTGTGCAAAGCAAGGGGAACTCCGTGCATAGACCTGTTTGCTTCAAGATTGACTCATCAAGTGCCCCTGTATTATGCCTGGAAAATAGACCCATACAGCAAGGGACAGGATGCATTTCAGGCATGTTGGAAACATATCCGAGGTTACGCCTTCCCTCCATTTTGCCTAATAGGAAAAGTGTTATGGAAGGTCCAGTACGACTGTGCGACATTAATTGTTATTGCCCCAGCCTGGCAAACACAAACCTGGTATCCTCAGTTACTCCACTTATCTGTACAAAAGCCGATACTTTTACCTCTGAAAAAGGATTTATTGTCAAACCCACAGGGACAAAACCACCCGCTTCTTCAAAATCGAACTCTTCAGTTAGTGGCTTGGACAGTTTCAGGGGAAGTCTCGAAACAATTGGAATTTCGCAGAAAGCTTCCAATCTTATCACAGCATCCAGAAGGTCTGGAACAATCTCCCATTACCAGTCGGCCTGGAATAAGTGGAGTAGCTGGTGTCGTAGACAACAAGTTGATCCCGTTCGATGTGCTATAAATTTTGTAATCGAATTTTTATCTGACTCTTTTCACGAGGGATTAGAACATAGCACAATTGCTGGGTATAGATCAGCTATTTCTGCTTACCATGAGCCCATAGATGGGGTTGCTGTGGGTAAACATCCTTTGGTATCTTCTCTTTTGGCAGGTGTTCACAATCAGCGGTTTCCTCAACCTAAATATACTTTCATTTGGGATGTGGAAAGAGTAGTGACATTTTTGTCATCAATTAGTCTGCAGAACATTTCTGACAAAATGTTAACTTTAAAATTGACAATGCTATTAGCTTTGACTTCCGCTGCTAGGGCTCATGAAGTGGCCTATTTGGACGTCAGATATTTAGTTAAACACCATTCTGGTTATTCATTTCATTTTGGCAAGCCTACTAAAACAGCCAAGCAACGTAAGCCTCGTCCTCCCTTGAAGTTTATGCATTTCAAAGAGGATCTTAATTTATGTGTTTGCAATCACATTGATGTTTATCTAGAGAGGAGCTCTCCCTGGAGAGGTGAAAATTTTCAACTCCTTTTGAGCTTTGTGAAACCTCATAAAGCGGTTAAACCTTGTACAATTTCAAGGTGGATTTTAGAAGTCCTCACTCTATCTGGCATAGATACCAGTACGTTCAAGGGGCATTCCACTAGATCTGCTTCCTCCTCCAAGGCAGTAGTACAGGGCGTACCTATGACCGAAATATTGAAAAAAGGTCACTGGACTACTTCTACAACTTTTGAAAGAACCTATAGAAAGGAGATCCTAGTTGAACCTGAAATATTCGAGTCTGCTGTCTTGACGCTTTGAACAGAGGTCCTGAGTAATGACTTTCAGCCTCAAGGCCTGAAAGGGCGTTTATCCAGTATTAGATCGGGCGGAGATTTTATGCAATGAAATTGAGGATTGTGCAAGGGCGCGAAGCGCCTGCAGTGCAATCCCGATTTTATAAATAAAATCGAAGCCAACGATCTAATACTGCCCACCCACCCAGGCTTCACAGCCACCTCGTCATTTATTTATTTACTTTTATTTATATTTCAGGCAGAGGTTCTTTTCGTGGTGCATACCGTGGAAATCGTGGTCGCGGCAGTACATAATCTGTATACTTTATTTGTGAAAATATAAACAAACTTTCTTTCATTATGTTCTTTTGCATTCTCATGCCAAAATCAAGTTTCTGAATTGGCTCATATGCGATTTTATGTTTGTAGTATCAAGTCAACTCTGATATAAAATAAAATCGAAGGTCCTGCAGTATGTACTCATAATGACTTTCTTACTCAAGGCGTGAAAGGGCGTTTATCCAGTATTAGATCGTTGGCTTCGATTTTATTTATAAAATCGGGATTGCACTGCGGGCGCTTCGCGCCCTTGCACAATCCTCAATTTCGTATTTTTTAAAAATAGAAAAAACGAAATTCTATTTTTAAAGATAGAACCTACGAAATTCTATTTTTAAAAATAGAATTTCGTATTTTTAAAACTATTAGTGTATCAAGTGAGTGGTTGAATAAACTGAATAGAAAAATTACTCAATTTTACAAGTTTGTTTTTAATAGGTTTTAAATTGGCTCAATGATTTCACAGGGACGTTTTCTCGTCATTTTAGAATGATATACGGCAACTTTAAAGCTTCACAGGAAAGTTTTCTCGACATTTTAGAATGAAATACGGCAACTTTAGAGCTTCACAGGAAAGTTTTCTCGTCATTTTAGAACGAAATACGGCAACTTTAAAGCTTTACAGGGACGTTTTCTCGTCATTTTAGAAGGAAATACGGCAACTTTATAGCTTAGCAGGCGCATTTTTTCGTCATTTTAGAACGAAATATGGCAACTGTAGAGCTTCGCAGGCACATTTTTTCGTCATTTTAGAACGAAATACGGCAACTGTAGAGCTTCGCAGAGACGTTTTCTCGTTATTTAATAACGAAATACGGCAACCTTAAAGCTTCGCAGGCACATTTTCTCGTCATTTTAGAACGAAATACGGCAACTTTAAAGTTTCGCAGGGACGTTTTCTCGTTATTTTATAACGAAATACGGCAACTTTAAAGCTTCGCAGGGACGTTTTCTCGTCATTTTAGAATAAAATACGGCAACTTTATAGCTTAGCAGAGACGTTTTCTCGTCATTTTAGAACGAAATACGGCAACTGTAGAGCTTCGCAGGCACATTTTTTCGTCATTTTAGAACGAAAAACGGCAACTGTAGAGCTTCGCAGAGACGTTTTCTCGTTATTTAATAACGAGATACGGCAAACTTAAAGCTTCGCAGGCACATTTTCTCGTCATTTTAGAACGAAATACGGCAACTTTAAAGTTTCGCAGGGACGTTTTCTCCTCATTTTAGAATGAATTACGGCAACTTTAGAGCTTGGCAGGGACGTTTTCTCGTTATTTTATAACGAAATACGGCAACTTTAAAGCTTCGCAGGGACGTTTTCTCGTTATTTTATAACGAAATACGGCAACTTTAAAGCTTCGCAGGGACGTTTTCTCGTCATTTTAGAACGAAATACGGCAACTTTATAGCTTCGCAGAGACGTTTTCTCGTCATTTTAGAACGAAATACGGCAACTGTAGAGCTTCGCAGGCACATTTTTTCGTCATTTTAGAACGAAATACGGCAACTGTAGAGCTTCGCAGAGACGTTTTCTCGTTATTTAATAACGAAATACGGCAATCTTAAAGCTTCGCAGGCACATTTTCTCGTCATTTTAGAACGAAATACGGCAACCTTAGAGCTTCGCAGGGACGTTTTCTCGTCATTTTAGAACGAAATATGGCAACTTTAAAGCTTCGCAGGGACGTTTTCTCCTCATTTAGAATGAAATACGGCAACTTTAGAGCTTCGCAGGGACGTTTTCTCGTCATTTTAGAATGAAATACGGCAACTTTATAGCTCCGCAGAGACGTTTTCTCGTCATTTGAGAACGAAATACGGCAACTTTAGAGCTTCGCAGGGACGTTTTCTCGTCATTTTAGAATGAAATACGGCAACTTTAGAGCTTCGCAGAGATGTTTTCTCGTCATTTTAGAATGAAATACGGCAACTTCGAAGCTTCGCAGGAACGCTTTCTCCTCATTTTAAAATGAAATACGGCAATTTTAAAGCTTTGCAGAGATGTTTTTTCGTTATTTTAGAATGAAATACGGCAACTTTAAAGCCTCGCAGGGACGTTTTCTCGTCATTTAAGAATGAAATAAGGCAACTTAAGACCTTCGCAGGGACGTTTTCCCGTCATTTTAGAATGAAATACGGCAACTTTAGAGCTTCGCAGGGACGTTTTCTCGTTATTTTATAACGAAATACGGCAACTTTAAAGCTTCGCAGGGACGTTTTCTCGTCATTTTAGATTGAAATACGGCCACTTTATAGCTTCGCAGAGACGTTTTCTCGTCATTTTAGAACGAAATACGGCAACTGTAGAGCTTCGCAGGCACATTTTCTCGTTATTTAATAACGAAATACGGCAACTTTAAAGCTTCGCAGGGACGTTTTCTCCTCATTTAGAATGAAATACGGCAAATTTAGAGCTTCGCAGGGACGTTTTCTCGTCATTTTAGAATGAAATACGGCAACTTTATAGCTCCGCAGAGACGTTTTCTCGTCATTTTAGAACGAAATACGGCAACTTTAGAGCTTCGCAGGGACGTTTTCTCGTCATTTTAGAATGAAATACGGCAACGTTAGAGCTTCGCAGAAATGTTTTCTCGTCATTTTAGAATGAAATACGGCAACTTTGAAGCTTCGCAGGAACGTTTTCTCGTCATTTTAAAATGAAATACGGCAACTTTAAAGCTTTGCAGAGATGTTTTTTCGTTATTTTAGAATGAAATACGGCAACTTTGAAGCCTCGCAGGGACGTTTTCTCGTCATTTAAGAATGAAATAAGGCAACTTAAGACCTTCGCAGGGACGTTTTCTCGTCATTTTAGAATGAAATACGGCAACTTTAGAGCTTCGCAGGGACGTTTTCTCGTTATTTTATAACGAAATACGGCAACTTTAAAGCTTCGCAGGGACGTTTTCTCGTCATTTTAGAATGAAATACGGCAACTTTAGAGCTTCGCAGAGATGTTTTCTCGTTTCATTTTTCGTATTAAATTATATAATCGTTTCGTGAAAAAAAATTAAAACATTTAATTCGTTTCATAATAATTATTATGAGACGATGTAAAAAAAATAATGAAACGATTCCTATATAATGAAAATCGTTTCAATTCAATTTTTTTATGTTTTCGAATTTTAAATCACAGCGTATTTTTAGAAATGCGTATTTTTAGAAATACGTATTTTTTTATACGAATTTCGTATTTCGTATTTTCAAAAATACGAAATCCGTATTAAAAAATACGCGTATTTTTAAATACGAATTCCGTATTTTTTGAAAATACGAAATACGGTTTTTAAAAAAATACGCGTATTTTTAAATACGCAATTCGTATTTTTAAAAATACGAAATACGCAATTCTATTGTGTTAAAAATACGAATTAAAAATAGAAGCGGTCGATTTTCCTAGAGAGCATCACATATATGTTTCTGTTTTAAATTACATTATGAAGTAACCTGTTGATACATAAAGTTATGCAGCAGGCCTATCAATAAGGGGAGAGCAATTGCTCTTTCTCACACAAAGACTAGCCCAATTCAGAGAAATGAGAAACTAGCTGAGCCATTAATTGCTCCCCCAATTCCACAAAAAGGTAGTCTGACTGTGCGTCTTTAAGTTACTTGATTTGTTTAATAAACAATCTAAGCTACTAAACTTACCATCTGCTGACTTAATTTTGTAGCTGCCACTACCATCAGAAGTTATTCTTCTCTCAACAGTTATTGCTTCACCATATGCCTTTGGATTATAAGCATCTGGACCTTTATTTCGTAGTGTTATTACCACTGAGCAGTACCTAAAACAGATAATGATGCACAGCTTAAACAGTCTGTCTACCATTATACAATGTCAGGTGGTAAGATTCTAAATTCTAAATGTGATTAACACATTTGATTAGGGTGAATACCACATGAACCAATTTGGATTTATTTTACATTAAATTAGACTAAAATAAATTACAGGACCAAACAATGTAACAAAGATGTTACGGAACAGTCCTCATTTCGTAAATGAGGACTGTTTTTTTCATTTTTAAAGGGTTAAATTTTAGGAGAATTATTCTTATCTCCCATTAATTTTTACTAAAGGCAATAAAACTAAAATATTACTGGCATCCTTCCTTGATAAATCCTTTTAGCGAATTTCCACGACTTGTCATATTTGCTTTGCCTCCAAGTCCAACAATTAAACCTGTCAATATGGCACTCTTCCCACCTGAAATTAAACACAACATAAACAGTCAAATGAAAAAGAGTAGGAAGATTGTAGTGAACAAGTGGTAATCCATATAACATAGTGTCCTAGTGATTTGGTTTCCCATCTTGATAATTTCGTTTTTTCCGGTTGCTTGTATAAAGAACTAATCATAAACAATGCATAACCAGTTAAAAGCTCATAAATTAATTACCATCAGTTCTAAAGATGTGCAGGTAATGTAAATATAATATATAATACATTACCTGCACATCATTATTTTTTCTTTACTTCTTTACTTCAGAACAATTTTCTTTTGATAACTTCTTTTTTTTACAAATATTGGTGTCACCCCCATAAAAATTTTCTTCCCCCCCCCCTTCTTTCCCTCCCCTCTCACAAAAAAAAATTTCTCTCCTTAGTCCCCCCCACCTTATTGGATTTTTTAAGAAATTGGTCCCCCCCCCTTTACAAAGGGGAGGGGAGAGGGGAGGGGAGGACACTATGTATTGATCTTTAAAAGAAAGCAGTTGTGAGCTGATATACAAAATAACAAAACATACTTCCATTTCTTCCAATAATGAAGTTAACATTTGCACCAGGAGAAACTTCTAGCTTTTTATGGCACATGAAATTGGTAAGAGAGATTTTTTCCACAATACCAACTTCAGCCTCACCCTCCTAAAACACGCAAACACATAAATGTAGTAAGTTTTTTTTAAAAAGGATCAGTGTACTTCAGTGAAGGTTACAGGACACAAAATTGTATTGTTTAAGGGGAATTTTATGTATGGTAACAGTGAACTAATTTCTGTTGCCCCCATTTCGTTGTTAGGGTAACGATCTACAAATAGGGTAACAATCACTGAAAATACCAATAACAAAAGAGAAAATCATTTTACTTTTTAAAACTGCAAATAAATACATATCTATATTATAATACCCGTGTGCGTCTGTCTGTCACGTAAAATGGCTACCAATATCCCTTTGATCTTTCCGCGACTTTTAAAAACAGGGGGTTGTTTAATCGAAAATCTTATTATTGATTAAAATATATTCAGGAAATTAATTTATTTACTTAAATAATTTAATTATTTTAATTTACTAACCTTAATTAGAAAAAAAAATTAAGTGATTAAAATGAATGCATTATTTAAATATACGCCATTTTTAATAATAATTACCCCCGTGATCTCAATCGCCAATTTCGCTTGGGAGCCACAGAAAACAAATAGGACAGTTTTACTGACAGTTTTATTACTTTGTTTTGACCGCTTGCACGTAGTATACCAATCATAGCGATGCCAACGAAGGGACATGATGACTAAGGCCATTTTGGTTTTGAAAGTGGTCGCGATCAGTGAAGGTTCTAGGTCTGTTTGACCTTTTTTTTCTTCTAAAACCTTTTTATTTTGTAATATTTGTTTTCTATATGTTTTTACATGTTAAGATAAATATATTGTCACGTTTTTTAGCCATGTACAAATCTTAAACCCACCATTTTTAGGATTTTTGGCTAGGAACGAAGATTTTTAAGGATCATTCTACAGCTATCTAGCTAGCTACCCTTAGTTATTACTATTCAGTTTGTATAACAACTTTTTATCCTAGCCAATATTACTTATTTTTATGTTAGAGTTGTTAAAGAGCTAGCTCCTTTAGCTACCTCTGGATAACAAGTGAAAGTAGCCAAATGCACTGTTTTTGGCTGCAACACAATTCTTAATTCTTATGCTAAATAAATGCAGTTAGGCAGCTACCACTTTTATTACTGTTATGAAAACTTACGCTGCAAAATAAAATTGCTGAGTATTTTAACTGAACAGGATAACGGCGGGCGGTTTCCTGAATTTTTTTTAACCGACGTCTCAATAAAGTTTTTTAAAAATTGTGTTACGTCTATACGCATCTCTGCGACACTGTTTACCTGTACAAACCGCTCAGTCCAGTGTTAGCAAGGAGCTGTTTCCTGTTTTTCTGTTTAATCGAAGTTGCGATAACGTATTTTTTTGGAAAAGACTATTACACCTAGCTATATGGATGTGTCACATTGTTTACCTGTACTAAGCACTCAGCTTGGAGTAACATTTCTTTTGAACTTTCACCGGGAACATTCTTCGAAAAATAAAAAAGGTTGGCCAGCTGTTTATGCTATGACGGGGGTAACAACGAATTGCAATATGTGTTTTATTTCAGCTTAAAATGTGGAATATTTGAAAAAATTATTACACCCGAAACACAATGAATTGTGCGCACTTTAATCAATTTACTACATACCATATACCTGTACTAAAGCGCTTTGCCTGAATGTGTGGCACAGTTGACGGTTCATATTAATCACTCATTCTGGTGTTCAACATGGGGTAACACAGTTACTTGTGGCTTAACCCGGCGTTTAAACGGAGTGTATCCTGTGTCGTGATTAATTTGTTAACGTTTATTGCAACTTATTCTGCAAAAAAATAATAGTGACTAATTTTTCTTGCTATGACAGGGTAACAATGGGTTGTAAACTGTGCTAAAAGGGTATTAAGGATAAACACATGTGCAACACGGTTTACCTGTACCAAGCGGTCAGTCCAGTGTTAACGACGGGCTGTTTCCTGTGTTTCTGTGAAACCGAAGTTGAGATAAAGTTTTTTTTGGAAAAAGTTATTGTACCTACATGAATGCGCGACATTGTTTACCTGTACTAAGCACGCAGCCCAGAGTAACATTCATTTTTAAACTTTCACTGACATATATGTATACCTGCAATACAGTGCTCTACCTGAATGTATGGCACAATTTACGGTTCTTATTTAATGCGCCACAGGGTTTTTAAATGCTGGGTAACACTTTTACTTGTGGCTTACCTCGGCGTGCGAGCTATTCTAACAATTTTCTGAATACTATTATACAAATGTTGCATTCCTGCCTGGCCGCCAAGTTCCTGTTGACCTTTTGTCCTACTGCTAATATCCGCTATTATGCACATTTGTGAAAGTTTAGCAAACTCGTATCTATCGTGTCTGAAAATGAGGGACTTCAAGTTTTAGCTATGGTCCCTGGCTGGGGACAGGTCGGTAGGGCCTTTATCACACTACTGATATTGGCCACGTAAAATATCTAAATTATAAACTATTAAGCACACATTGCAGCATGAACTTAGTGCAGGAGTTAAAAATGAAAAAATGGCTTATGGCTTAGGGATCGTCTCAAAATGTGCGTATGTTTTTTTCGTATAATTGTACAAACGCTACGAAGTACTTCGCTTCGTTAAACGAATGTCATACGAAGTGCTTCGTTTAAATTGAAAAATATTAACGAAGTTTATACGAACTTTTTTAATACATGATACGAACTTAAACAAAGTTTTTTTATCATACAAAAAGAAATGATACGAACTTTGAACGAAGTAAATTGCTATACGATCTTGAAACGAACTTCAAAAGTACCGGCGTAATTGCGCATAATTATTTCAATACAAAACCAGAAATAAAAGAAGTAAAATATATGAGGTTGACTTCTTTGTAAAGACTAGCAAAATTGCGTATTCATAGATTTAATCTACACAATTCACAGCGATCTTTTCGCTTTCTATGATGCGACTTTCAATTTTTAACCGATCTACGACGATCTTTTCACTTTCTACGATTCCCTTTTCATGATTTTTAAACGATCTACGGCGATCTTTTCGCTTTCTACGATCCCGTTTTCATGATTTTTAAACGATCTACGACAAACTTTTTTGCTTTCTGAGATTCCCTTTTAATGATTTTTAAACGATCCACGGCGATCTTTTCGCTTTCTACGATGCGGTTTTCAATTTTTAACCGATCTATGACGATCTTTTCGGTTTCTACGATTCCCTTTTCATGATTTTTAAACAATCTACGACGAACTTTGTGCTTTCTACCATCCCGTTTTCATGATTTTTAAATGATCTACGGCGAGCTTTTTGCTTTCTACCATCCCGTTTTCATGATTTTTAAATGATCTACGGCGAACTTTTTGCTTTCTACGATTCTGTTTTCATGATTTTTAAACGATCTACAGCGAACCTTTTCACTTTCTATGATATGATTTTTAAACAATCTACGGCGAGCTTTTTGCTTTCTACCATCCCGTTTTCATGATTTTTAAATGATCTACGACGAACTTTTTGCTTTCTACCATCCCGTTTTCATGATTTTTAAATGATCTACGACGAACTTTTTGCTTTCTACGATCCTGTTTTCATGATTTTTAAACGATCGACGGCGATATTTTCGCTTTCTACGATCCTGTTTTCATGATTTTTAAACAATATATACGACGATATTTTCGCTTTCTACGATGCCGTGGAGACGATCCCTAAAGACCTTAGATAATAAGTCCAATTAAAATAAACGAAGTTCGTATAACGAAACGAACTTTATAATTGTTGAAAAAAATTCAAAATAAAGACTATATAAACTTCGTATAAGCAAATCTTTATACAAACTTCTTTGAAATGATACGAACTACATACAAACTTTATTTTAAATGATACGAACTTTTTACGAACTTGTAATTTTGATAATACGAAGTTTGTATTAAAAATAAAATGATACGAAAGATTTTATAAATCGATACAAAGTTTTTGATACGAATTATACGAACTGCGTACGAACATTTTGAGATGATCCCTTATAAGCAAATCGTAAAAATATATCCATGAAATATTATAATCTTGGCTAACAAAGCAAACGTTCATGCCATTTAAATGTCCAGGTAACAAGGTTACAGAACAATCGTTAACCCCAATTTTGTGACCTAAGGTTATGTATTATATAATGCTTATCTTAGGCTATCGATTCTAACCTTAATGAGTTAATGGTTCTTAAGTGGACTATGCACAATCCAATATGTTGAATTCAATTTGTAAGGTTCAAAATAGGCATTCAAAAGTTATGATAACTATCCATTTTGTTTAATTTGCAAATTCTACAAATTCGATCATCATATATCACCTGTTTTTTTATTTAACTTGTCCAATTTAAATTTATTTTAAGTAGTGTGATTGCTTGCAAAATTTTGACACAATTTTAAAAAAACTTATTGGTCTACATTTTTTTCGACAAAACTGAAAAGTTGAGGATGTCCAGCTTTTGAAATCTTAAATTGAACAAACTGAATAGGAAAAGGGTGATACACAATCAAATTTGTTGAATTCCACAAAACGGATTATGTTTGCCCGCTTTCACTAACACATTACACCATAACGTTAAAGTCTATTGATGCTTTGCAAATGTGAGATTATAGAGAATGAAGTATTTCCAGCTTTAATGAAGTACAACAGTGGCTCGTTAGAGATAGTTGAGAACTTCTGTTACTTAGGTGATATGTTGGGCAGTGAAGGGGGTGTTGGAAGAAGTGTTACTTGCAGGATAAGTTCTGCTTGGAAAAAGTTCAGAGAGTTACTGCCTTTGTTGACTAGCAGAGTCTTGTCAATTGAGGTAAAAGGTAGGTTGTATGAGGCCTGTGTAAGAAGTGTTATGTTGTACGGTAGTGAGACATGGGCAGTGAAGCAGGAAGATCTTGACCGTTTAGAAAGGAATGATATGAGAATGGTTAGGTGGATGTGTAACGCCAGTCTGAGAGACAGAAAGAGTTCAGATGAGCTAAGAAGCAGGCTAAGTATCCGTAGAATTAAAGATGTTATCCAGATAGGAAGATTGAATTGGCTGGGGCACTTGGAAAGAATGGAGGAGGATAATTGGGTAAGAAAGTGTAGAGACTTGATAGTTCCTGGGGCAAAGCCCAGAGGCAGACCGAGAAAGACTTGGCAGGAGGTTATAAGGACAGACTTGATACAGAGGAAGTTGAGTTTAGATCTAACACAGTCTAGATCAGATTGGAAGAGGGTCATTAATATACCCGTCCAACCCATGCTAGCATGGAAAACGGACGTTAAGCCGAGAATGATGATGATGCTTAAAACAAACTTAATGTTAATAAGCATATCCTTAAAGGGAACCCAAGGTATAAAATGATGTTGGACTTATATTATAGAGCTTAAAAAGTTGGCTAATAATCTTTTTAAATTTTTTAAAAAGCTTTTTTCGTTCTCAAGATATTCACATTTAAAGAATTTCAGATTTAATTATGTTGCATAATTATGATGTCATATTTAAGAAATGGCAAATTTTGACATTTTCAGTCATCAGTAATTTTAGACCTGTTAAGGGATGTGCATCCAAACTTTATCAATGCATAGACATTATAAAGGTAAATTGATTAACATAAATTTTTTTACCAAAATGACACTCGCTTGCTCGTCCCAGGCCTCCTAAATCTTTTTCAATGACCCAATAACTCGGTCTGTAACTTGGTTTGCAATAAAATTTTCTGGGTAAGCTTGTATAGGCCCTATATGTTTACTCACAAAATTTGATTGTGAACCGACATGCAGATCCAAAGTTATAGGGTCATCAGCAAAAAATTAAGAGACCTGGGACGAGCAAACAAGTATTTTTTTGGCAAAAAATTTATGTTAATCAATTCACCTTTATAATATCTATGCATTGATAAAGTTTGAATGTACATTCTTTAACAGGTCTAAAATTTCTGATGACAGAAAATGTCAAAATTTGCTATTACTTAAATAGGACATCATAATTTATGCAGCATAATTAAATCTGAAATTCTTTAAATGCAAATATCTTGAGAACAAAAAGAGCTTATTAAAAAAATTAAAATGACTTGTTAACCAATTTTTTAAGCTCTATAATAAAGTCCAACATCATTTTATACCTCAGGTTCCCTTTAATGAATTGAAACATAGGTTCAAAAATACTTTCAGGAACAAGCATAAACGGATTTACAAAGCAATTGTAAATTCACATACAAGCTCAAAACCTGGTAGCAAGGACACATCATCTTGTGGTACTTCTTCTGCAGTTACTTTTCGCTTCTTAGGCATTGGATCTTCATCTCTCAGCGATCTCTTCCTCGATGGCATGTTTAATGTATATTTACCT
>JASGCC010000944.1:0-48178 GCA_030067915.1 Hydractinia echinata | reverse complement strand
AAGCAAAACGACTTGGACATTGTAGTTCATTAACAGTGGAAAGACTAGACCGATGTTAACCTACGCAGGCACGTGGAACCACGGGATGTACGTGTAAGGCCTTTATTAGGCGGTAAAAGGCCATATTACAGTTCTTAGAGGCCTGTGCAAGTAGTTGACGGTGTTCTAAAGCCATGGTGCCAAGCAAAACTTTCGACGTTGTAGTCAATTAACAGTGGAAGGACTAGACCGTTGGTAACCTGCGCAGGCACGTGGAACCACAGGATATACGTGTAAGGCCTTTATTAGGCGGTAAAAGCCCATATTACAGCTCTTAGAGGCCTGTGCATGTAGTTGACGGCCCTTTAAAGGCATGGCACCAAGGAAAACCACTTGAGACGTCGTACTCCATTCAAAAGGGAAGACCTACACCGATGGTAACCTGCGCAGGTACGTGGAACCACGTGATTTACGAGTAAGGCCTCTATAAGGCGGTAAAAGTCCATATTACAGCCCTTAGAGGTCTGTACAAGTAGTTCACGGTTTTCTACAGCCATGACACCAAGGAAAAGGACTTAATACGTGATAATTCATCGAGAGTGGAAAGACTAGACCAATGGTAACCTACGTAGGCACGTGGAACAACGTGATTTACGTGTAATACCTTTATATTGGTAAAAGGCCATATTACAGCCTTTAGAGGCCTGTGCAAGTAGTTCACGGTTTTCTAAATCCATGGCGCGAAGGAAAACGACTTGAGCCGTCGTAGTCCATTGAGAGTGGAAGGACTATACCAATGATAACCTGCCCGGGTGCGTGGAAGAACGTGATTTACGTGTAAGGCCTTTATTAGGCTGTAAAAGGCCATATTACAGACTTTAGAGGCCTGTGCACGTAGTTGACGGTGTTCTAAAGCCATGGCGCCAAGGAAAACGACTTGAGACGTCGTAGTCCATTGATAGTGGAAGGACTAGACCAATGGTAACCTGTGCAGGCACGTGGAACCACGTGATTTACGTATAACTCCTTTATTAGGCGGCAAAAAGCGTAGAGGCCTGTGCAAGTAGTTGACGGTGTTCTAAAGCCATCGCGCCAAGGAAAACGACTTGGGAAGTTGTAGTCCCTTAACAGTGGAAAGACTAGACCGATGGTAACCTTCGCAGGCAGGTGCAACCACGGAATGTACGTGTAAGGCCTTTATTAGGCGGTAAAAAGTCATATTACAGCTCTTAGAGGCCTGTGAACGTAGTTGACGGCCCTTTAAAGCCATAGCGCCAAGGAAAACGACTTGAGACGTCGTAGTTGATTGAGAGTGGACGGACTAGCCCGATGGTAACCTGCGCAGTCACGTGGAACCACGGGATGTACGTGTAAGGCCTTTATTAGGCGGTAAAACGCCATATTACAGTTCTTAGAGGCCTGTGCAAGTAGTTGATGGTGTTATAAAGCCATGGCGCCAAGGAACACGACTTGAGACGTCTTAGTCCATTGAGAGTGGAAGGACTATACCGATGGTAACCTGCGCAGGCACATGGAACCAAGCAATTTACGTGTAAGGCCACTATATGCGGTAAAAGGCCATATTACAGCCTTTAGAGGCCTGTGCAAGTAGTTGACGGTGTTCTAAAGCCATGGTGCCAAGCAAAACTTTCGACGTTGTAGTCCATTAACAGTGGAAGGACTAGACCGTTGGTAACCTGGGCAGGCACGTGGAACCACAGGATGTACGTGTAAGGCCTTTATTAGGCGGTAAAAGGCCATATTACAGCACTTAGAGGCCTGTGCACGTAGTTGACGGCCCTTTAAAGGCATGGCACCAAGGAAAACGACTTGAGACGTTGTACTCCATTCAAAATGGAAGGCCTAGACCGATGGTAACCTGCGCAGGCACGTGGAACCACGTGATTTACGTGTAAGGCCTCTATGACGTGGTAAAAGGCCATATTACAGCATTTAGAGGCCTGTGTAAATAGTTCACAGTTTTCTACAGCCATGACGCCAAGGAAAAGGACTTAATACGTGGTAGTTCATTGAGAGAGGAAAGACTAGACCAATGGTAACTTACGTAGGCACGTGGAACAACGTGATTTACGTGTAATACCTTTATTAAGTGGTAAAAGGCCATATTACAGCCTTTAGATGCCTGTGCAAGTAGTTCACGGTTTTCTAAGGCCATGGCTCGAAGGAAAACGGCTTGAGGCGTCGTAGTCCATTGAGAGTGGAACTAGACCAATGATAACCTGCCCGGGTGCGTGGAAGAACGTGATTTACGTGTAAAGCCTTTATTAGGCGGTAAAAGGCCACATCACAACCTTTAGTGGCCTGTGCACGTATTTAACGGTGTTCTAAAGCCATGGCGCCAGGGAAAACGACTTGAGACGTTGTAGTCCATTGAGAGTGGAAGGACTAGACCGATGGTAATCTGCGCATGCACGTGGAACCACGTGGAACCACGTGATTTACGTGTAAGGCTTTTATTAGGAGGCAAAAGGCTGTATTACGGCCTTTAGCGGCCTGTGCACGTAGTAAAGCCATGGCACCAGGGAAAACGAATTTGGACATTGTAGTCCATTGAGAGTGGAAGGATTAGGACCGATGGTAACTTGCGCAGGAACGTGGAACAACGTGATGTACGTGTAAGGCCTTTATTAGGCGTTAAAAGGCCATATTACAGCTCTTAGAGGCCTGTACAGGTAGTTGACGGTGTTCTAAAGCCATGACGCCAAGGAAACGAATTGAGACGTCGTACTCAATTCAAAATGGAAGACTAGTCCGATGGCAATCTGCGCATGCACGTGAAACCACGTGATTTACGTGTAAGGCTTTTATTAGGAGGCAAAAGGCTGTATTACAGCCTTTAGAGGCCTGTGCACGTAGTAAAACCATGACACCAGGGAAAACGACTTGGGACACTGTAGTCCATTGAGCGCGGAAAGATTAGAGCGATGGTGACCTGCACAGGCACATGGAACCACGTGATTTACGTGTAAGGCCTTTATTAGGCGGTAAAAGGCCATATTACAGCCTTCAGAGGCCTGTGCACGTAATGACGGTGTTCTAAAGCCATGGCGCCAAGAAAAACGACTTGGGACGTTGTAGTGCCTTAACAATGGAAAGACTAGACCGATATTAACCTGCGCAGGCACGTGGAACCACGGGATGTACGTGTAAGGCCTTTATTAGGCGGTAAAAGGCCCTATTACAGCCTTTTAGAGGCCTGTGCACGTAGTTAACGGTGTTCTAAAGCCATGGCACCAGGGAAAACGAATTGGGACGTCGTAGTCCATTGAGAGTGGACGGACTAGACCGATGAAAACCTGCGCAGGCACGTACATCCCGTGAACCACGGGATGTACGTGTAAGGCCTTTATTAGGCGGTAAAAGGCCATATTATAAGCTTAGAGGACTTTGCACGTAGTTGACGGTGTTTTAAAGTCATGGCGCCAAGGAAAACGACTTGAGACGTCGTAGTCCATTGAGAGTGGAACGACTATACCGATGGTAACCTGCGCAGGCACGTGGAACAACGTGATTTACGTGTAAGGCCTTTATTAGGCGGCAAAAGGCCGTATTACAGCCTTTAGAGACCTGTGCACGTATTTAACGGTGTTTTAAAGCCATGGCGCCAGGGAAAACGACTTGAGACGTTGTAATCCATTGAGAGTGGAAGGACTAGAGCGATGGTAACCTGCGCAGGCACGTGGAACCACGGGTTGTACGTGTAAGGCCTTTATTAGGCGGTAAAAGGCCATATTACAGTTCTTAGAGGCCTGTGCAAGTAGTTGACGGTGTTTCTAAAGCCATGGTGCCAAGCAAAACTTTCGAAGTTGTAGTCAATTAACAGTGGAAGGACTAGACCGTTGGTAACCTGCGCAGGCACGTGGAACAACAGGATGTACGTGTAAGGCCTTCATTAGGCGGTAAAAGACCATATTACAGCTCTTAGAGGCCTGTGCATGTAGTTGACGGTCCTTTAAAGGCATGGCACCAAGGAAAACGACTTGAGAAGTCGTACTCCATTCAAAATGGAAGGCCTAGACCGATGGCAACCTGCGCAGGCACGTGGAACCAGGTGATTTACGTGTAAGGCCTCTATGAGACGGTAAAAGGCCATATTACAGCCTTTAGAGGCCTGTGGAAATAGTTCACGTTTTTCTACAGCCATGACGCCAAGGAAAAGGACTTAATACGTGGTAGTTCATTGAGAGTGGAAAGACTAGACCAATGGTAACTTACGTAGGCACGTGGAACAACGTGATTTACGTGTAATACCTTTATTAAGTGGTAAAAGGCCATAATACAGTCTTTAGATGCCTGTGCAAGTAGTTCACGGTTTTCTAAAAGCCATGGCTCGAAGGAACACGGCTTGAGGCGTCGTAGTCCATTGAGAGTGGAAGAACTAGACCAATGTAACCTGCCCGGGTGCGTGGAAGAACGTGATTTACGTGTAAGGCCTTTATTAGGCGGTAAAAGGCCATATGACAACCTTAAGTGGCCTGTGCACGTATTTAACGGTGTTCTAAAGCCATGGCGCCAGGGAAAACGACTTGAGACGTTGTAGTCCATTGAGAGTGGAAGGATTAGACCGATGGTAACCTGCGAAGGAACGTGGAACAACGTGATTTACGTGTAAGGCCTTTATTAGGCGTTAAAAGGCCATATTACAGCTCATAGAGGCCTGTACAGGTAGTTGACGGTGTTCTAAAGCCATGGCGCCAAGGAAAACGACTTGAGACGTCGTACTCAATTCAAAATGGAAGGACTAGACCGATGGCAATCTGCGCATGCACGTGAAACCACGTGATTTACGTGTAAGGCTTTTATTAGGAGGCAAAAGGCTGTATTACAGCCTTTAGAGGCCTGTGCACGTAGTAAAGCCATGACACCAGGGGAAAACGACTTGGGACACTGTAGTCCATTGAGCGCGGAAAGATTAGAGCGATGGTGACCTGCGCAGGCACATGGAACCACGTGATTTACGTGTAAGGCCTTTATTAGGCGGTAAAAGGCCATATTACAGCCTTTTAGAGGCCTGTGCACGTAGTTAACGGTGTTCTAAAGCCATGCACCAGGGAAAACGAATTGGGACGTCGTAGTCCATTGAGAGTGGACGGACTAGACCAATGAAAACCTGCGCAGGCACGTGGAACCACGGGATGTACGTGTAAGGCCTTTATTAGGCGGTAAAAGGCCATATTACAACCTTAGAGGACTGTGCACGTAGTTGACGGTGTTCTAAAAGTCATGGCGCCAAGGAAAACAGACTTGAGACGTCGTAGTCCATTGAGAGTGGAAGGACTATACCGATGGTAACCTGCGCAGGCACGTGGAACAACGTGATTTACGTGTAAGGCCTTATTAGGCGGCAAAAAGGCCGTATTACAGCCTTTAGAGACCTGTGCATGTATTTAACGGTGTTTTAAAGCCATGGCGCCAGGGAAAACGACTTGAGACGTTGTAATCATATTGAGAGTGGAAGGACTAGAGCGATGGTAACCTGCGCAGGCACGTGGAACCACGGGTTGTACGTGTAAGGCCTTTATTAGGCGTTAAAAGGCCATATTACAGCTCATAGAGGCCTGTACAGGTAGTTGACGGTGTTCTAAAGCCATGGCGCCAAGGAAAACGACTTGAGACGTCCGTACTCAATTCAAAATGGAAGGACTAGACCGATGGCAATCTGCGCATGCACGTGAAACCACGTGATTTACATGTAAGGCTTTTATTAGGAGGCAAAAGTCTGTAATTACAGCCTTTAGAGGCCTGTGCACGTAGTAAAGCCATGACACCAGGGAAAACGACCTTGGGACACTGTAGTCCATTGAGCGCGGAAAAGATTAGAGCGATGGTGACCTGCGCAGGCACATGGAACCACGTGATTTACGTGTAAGGCCTTTATTAGGCGGTAAAAGACCATATTACAGCCTTTTAGAGGCCTGTGCACGTAGTTAACGGTGTTCTAAAGCCATGGCACCAGGGAAAACGAATTGGGACGTCGTAGTCCATTGAGAGTGGACGGACTAGACCAATGAAAACCTGCGCAGGCACGTGGAACCACGGGATGTAACGTGTAAGGCCTTTATTAGGCGGTAAAAGGCCATATTACAACCTTAGAGGACTGTGCACGTAGTTGACGGTGTTCTAAAGTCATGGCGCCAAGGAAAAAGACTTGAGACGTCGTAGTCCATTGAGAGTGGAAGGACTATACCGATGGTAACCTGCGCAGGCACGTGGAACAACGTGATTTACGTGTAAGGCCTTTATTAGGCGGCAAAAGGCCGTATTACAGCCTTTAGAGACCTGTGCATGTATTTAACGGTGTTTTAAAGCCATGGCGCCAGGGAAAACGACTTGAGACGTTGTAATCATATGAGAGTGGAAGGACTAGAGCGATGGTAACCTGCGCAGGCACGTGGAACCACGGGTTGTACGTGTAAGGCCTTTATTAGGCGGTAAAAAGCCATATTACAGTTCTTAGAGCCTGTGCAAGTAGTTGACGGTGTTCTAAAGCCATGGTGCCAAGCAAAACTTTCGACGTTGTAGTCAATTAACAGTGGAAGGACTAGACCGTTGGTAACCTGCGCAGGCACGTGGAACACGTGATATACGTGTAAGGCCTCCTATGAGACGGTAAAAGGCCATATTACAGCCTTTAGAGGCCTGTGGAAAATAGTTTCACGTTTTCTACAGCCATGACGCCAAGGAAAAGGACTTAATACGTAGTAGTTCATTGAGAGTGGAAAGACTAGAACGAATGGTAACTTACGTAGGCACGTGGAAGAACGTGATTTACGTGTAATACTTTTATTAAGTGGTAAAAGGCCATAATACAGTCTTTAGATGCCTGATTTGTGATTGTGATTGTGATTGTGATTTACGGTTTTCTAAAGCCACGGCTCGAAGGAAAACGGCTTGAGGCGTCGTAGTCCATTGAGAGTGGGAGAACTAGACCAATGATAACCTGCCCGGGTGCGTGGAAGAACGTGATTTACGTGTAAGGCCTTTATTAGGCGGTAAAAGGCCACATCACAACCTTTAGTGGCCTGTGCACGTATTTAACGGTGTTCTAAAGCCATGGCGCCAGGGAAAACGACTTGAGACGTTGTAGTCCATTGAGAGTGGAAAGACTAGACCGATGGTAATCTGCGCATGCACGTGGAACCACGTGGAACCACGTGATTTACGTGTAAGGCTTTTATTAGGAGGCAAAAGGCTGTATTACGGCCTTTAGCGGCCTGTGCACGTAGTAAAGCCATGGCACCAGGGAAAACGAATTTGGACATTGTAGTCCATTGAGAGTGGAAGGATTAGACCGATGGTAACTTGCGCAGGAACGTGGAACAACGTGATGTACGTGTAAGGCCTTTATTAGGCGGTAAAAGGACATATCACAACCTTTAGTGGCCTGTGCATGTATTTAACGGTGTTCTAAAGTCATGGCGCCAGGGAAAACGACTTGAGACGTTGTAGTCCATTGAGAGTGGAAGGATTAGAGCAATAGTAACCTGCGCAGGAACGTGGAACAACGTGATGTACGTGTAAGGCCTTTATTAGGCGTTAAAAGGCCATATTACAGCTCTTAGAGGCCTGTACAAGTAGTTGACGGTGTTCTAAAGCCATGGCGCCAAGGAAAACGACTTGAGCGATGGTAACCTGCGCAGGCACGTGGAACCACGGGTTGTACGTGTAAGGCCTTTATTAGGCGGTAAAAAGCCATATTACAGTTCTTAGAGGCCTGTGCAAGTAGTTGACGGTGTTCTAAAGCCATGGTGCCAAGCAAAACTTTTGACGTTGTAGTCAATTAACAGTGGAAGGACTAGACCGTTGGTAACCTGCGCAGGCACGTGGAACCACGTGATATACGTGTAAGGCCTCTATGAGACGGTAAAAGGCCATATTACAGCCTTTAGAGGCCTGTGGAAATAGTTCACGTTTTTCTACAGCCATGACGCCAAGGAAAAGGACTTAATACGTGGTAGTTCATTGAGAGTGGAAAGACTAGACGAATGGTAACTTACGTAGGCACGTGGAAGAACGTGATTTACGTGTAATACTTTTATTAAGTGGTAAAAGGCCATAATACAGTCTTTAGATGCCTGATTTGTGATTGTGATTGTGATTGTGATTTACGGTTTTCTAAAGCCACGGCTCGAAGGAAAACGGCTTGAGGCGTCGTAGTTCATTGAGAGTGGGAGAACTAGACCAATGATAACCTGCCCGGGTGCGTGGAAGAACGTGATTTACGTGTAAGGCCTTTATTAGGCGGTAAAAGGCCACATCACAACCTTTAGTGGCCTGTGCACGTATTTAACGATGTTCTAAAGCCATGGCGCCAGGGAAAACGACTTGAGACGTTGTAGTCCATTGAGAGTGGAAGGACTAGACCGATGGTAATCTGCGCATGCACGTGGAACCACGTGGAACCACGTGATTTACGTGTAAGGCTTTTATTAGGAGGCAAAAGGCTGTATTACGGCCTTTAGCGGCCTGTGCACGTAGTAAAGCCATGGCACCAGGGAAAACGAATTTGGACATTGTAGTCCATTGAGAGTGGAAGGATTAGACCGATGGTAACTTGCGCAGGAACGTGGAACAACGTGATGTACGTGTAAGGCCTTTATTAGGCGGTAAAAGGACATATCACAACCTTTAGTGGCCTGTGCATGTATTTAACGGTGTTCTAAAGTCATGGCGCCAGGGAAACGACTTGAGACGTTGTGGTCCATTGAGAGTGGAAGGATTAGAGCAATAGTAACCTGCGCAGGAACGTGGAACAACGTGATGTACGTGTAAGGCCTTTATTAGGCGTTAAAAGGCCATATTACAGCTCTTAGAGGCCTGTACAAGTAGTTGACGGTGTTCTAAAGCCATGGCGCCAAGGAAAACGACTTGAGACGTCGTACTCCATTCAAAATGGAAGGACTAGACCGATGGCAATCTGCGCATGCACGTGAAACCACGTGATTTACGTGTAAGGCTTTATTAGGAGGCAAAAGGCTGTATTACAGCCTTTAAAGCCCTGTGCACGTAGTAAAGCCATGACACCAGGGAAAACGACTTGGGACATTGTAGTCCATTGAGCGTGGAAAGATTAGACCGATGGTGACCTGCGCAGGCACATGGAACCACGTGATTTACGTGTAAGGCCTTTATTATGCGGTAAAAGGCCATATTACAGCCTTTAGAGGCCTGTGCACGTAGTTGACGGTGTTCTAAAGCCATGGCGCCAAGGAAAACGAATTGGGACGTTGCAGTCCATTAACAGTGGAAGGATTAGATCGATGGTAACCTGCGCAGGCACATGGAACCACGTAATTTACGTGTCAGGCCTCTATAGGCTGTAAAAGGCCATATTACAGCCTTTAGAGGCCTGTGCAAGTAGTTGACGGTGTTCTAAATCCATGGCACCAGGGAAAACGACTTGGGACGTCGTAGTCCATTGAGAGTGGACGGACTAGACCGATGGTAACCTGCGCAGTCACGTGGAACCACGTGACTTACGTGTAAGGCCTTTATTAGGCGGCAAGAAGTCGTATTGCAGCCTTTAGAGGCCTGTCCAAGTAGTTGACAGTGTTCTAAAGCCATTGTGCGAAGCAAAACGACTTGGGACATTGTAGTTCATTAACAGTGGAAAGACTAGACCGATGTTAACCTACGTAGGCACGTGGAACCACGGGATGTACGTGTAAGGCCTTTATTAGGCGGTAAAAGGCCATATTACAGTTCTTAGAGGCCTGTGCAAGTAGTTGACGGTGTTCTAAAGCCATGGTGCCAAGCAAAACTTTCGACGTTGTAGTCAATTAACAGTGGAAGGACTAGACCGTTGGTAACCTGCGCAGGCACGTGGAACCACAGGATGTACGTGTAAGGCCTTTATTAGGCGGTAAAAGCCCATATTACAGCTCTTAGAGGCTTGTGCATGTAGTTGACGGCCCTTTTAAAGGCATGGCACCAAGGAAAACCACTTGAGACGTCGTACTCCATTCAAAAGGGAAGACCTACACCGATGGTAACCTGCGCAGGTACGTGGAACCACGTGATTTACGAGTAAGGCCTCTATAAGTCCGGTAAAAGTCCATATTACAGCCCTTAGAGGTCTGTACAAGTAGTTCACGGTTTTCTACAGCCATGACGCCAAGGAAAGGACTTAATACGTGATAATTCATCGAGAGTGGAAAGACTAGACCAATGGTAACCTACGTAGGCACGTGGAACAACGTGATTTACGTGTAATACCTTTATATTGGTAAAAGGCCATATTACAGCCTTTAGAGGCCTGTGCAAGTAGTTCACGGTTTTCTAAATCTATGGCGCGAAGGAAAACGACTTGAGGCGTCTTAGTCCATTGAGAGTGGAAGGACTATACCAATGATAACCTGCCCGGGTGCGTGGAAGAACGTGATTTACGTGTAAGGCCTTTATTAGGCTGTAAAAGGCCATATTACAGACTTTAGAGGCCTGTGCACGTAGTTGACGGTGTTCTAAAGCCATGGCGCCAAGGAAAACGACTTGAGACGTCGTAGTCCATTGATAGTGGAAGGACTATACCGATGGTAACCTGCGCAGGCACATGGAACCAAGCAATTTACGTGTAAGGCCACTATAGGCGGTAAAAGGCCATATTACAGCCTTTAGAGGCCTGTGCAAGTAGTTGACGGTGTTCTAAAGCCATGGTGCCAAGCAAAACTTTCGACGTTGTAGTCCATTAACAGTGGAAGGACTAGACCGTTGGTAACCTGGGCAGGCACGTGGAACCACAGGATGTACGTGTAAGGCCTTTATTAGGCGGTAAAAGGCCATATTACAGCACTTAGAGGCCTGTGCACGTAGTTGACGGCCCTTTAAAGGCATGGCACCAAGGAAAACGACTTGAGACGTCGTACTCCATTCAAAATGGAAGGCCTAGACCGATGGTAACCTGCGCAGGCACGTGGAACCACGTGATTTACGTGTAAGGCCTCTATGACGTGGTAAAAGGCCATATTACAGCATTTAGAGGCCTGTGTAAATAGTTCACAGTTTTCTACAGCCATGACGCCAAGGAAAAGGACTTAATACGTGGTAGTTCATTGAGAGAGGAAAGACTAGACCAATGGTAACTTACGTAGGCACGTGGAACAACGTGATTTACGTGTAATACCTTTATTAAGTGGTAAAAGGCCATATTACAGCCTTTAGATGCCTGTGCAAGTAGTTCACGGTTTTCTAAGGCCATGGCTCGAAGGAAAACGGCTTGAGGCGTCGTAGTCCATTGAGAGTGGAAGAACTAGACCAATGATAACCTGCCCGGGTGCGTGGAAGAACGTGATTTACGTGTAAGGCCTTTATTAGGCGGTAAAAGGCCACATCACAACCTTTAGTGGCCTGTGCACGTATTTAACGGTGTTCTAAAGCCATGGCGCCAGGGAAAACGACTTGAGACGTTGTAGTCCATTGAGAGTGGAAGGACTAGACCGATGGTAATCTGCGCATGCACGTGGAACCACGTAATTTACGTGTAAGGCTTTTATTAGGAGGCAAAAGGCTGTATTACGGCCTTTAGCGGCCTGTGCACGTAGTAAAGCCATGGCACCAGGGAAAACGAATTTGGACATTGTAGGTCCATTGAGAGTGGAAGGATTAGACCGATGGTAACTTGCGCAGGAACGTGGAACAACGTGATTTACGTGTAAGGCCTTTATTAGGCGTTAAAAAGGCCATATTTACAGCTCATAGAGGCCTGTACAGGTAGTTGAAGGTGTTCTAAAGCCATGGCGCCAAGGAAAACGACTTGAGACGTCGTACTCAATTCAAAATGGAAGGACTAGACCGATGGCAATCTGCGCATGCACGTGAAACCACGTGATTTACATGTAAGGCTTTTATTAGGAGGCAAAAGGCTGTATTACAGCCTTTAGAGGCCTGTGCACGTAGTAAAGCCATGACACCAGGGAAAAAGACTTGGGACACTGTAGTCCATTGAGCGCGGAAAGATTAGAGCGATGGTGACCTGCACAGGCACATGGAACCACGTGATTTACGTGTAAGGCCTTTATTAGGCGGTAAAAGACCATATTACAGCCTTTTAGAGGCCTGTGCACGTAGTTAACGGTGTTCTAAAGCCATGGGCACCAGGGAAAACGAATTTGGGACGTCGTAGTCCATTGAGGAGTGGACGGACTAGACCAATGAAAACCTGCGCAGGCACGTGGAACCACGGGATGTACGTGTAAGGCCTTTATTAGGCGGTAAAAGGCCATATTACAACCTTAGAGGACTGTGCACGTAGTTGACGGTGTTCTAAAAGTCATGGCGCCAAGGAAAACGACTTGAGACGTCGTAGTCCATTGAGAGTGGAAGGACTATACCGATGGTAACCTGCGCAGGCACGTGGAACCACGGGTTGTTACGTGTAAGGCCTTTATTAGGCGGTAAAAGGCCATATTACAGTTCTTAGAGGCCTGTGCAAGTAGTTGACGGTGTTCTAAAGCCATGGTGCCAAGCAAAACTTTCGAAGTTGTAGTCAATTAACAGTGGAAGGACTAGACCGTTGGTAACCTGCGCAGGCACGTGGAACCACAGGATGTACGTGTAAGGCCTTTATTAGGCGGTAAAAGACCATATTACAGTTCTTAGAGGCCTGTGCAAGTAGTTGACGGTGTTCTGAAGCCATGGTGCCAAGCAAAACTTTCGACGTTGTAGTCAATTAACAGTGGAAGGACTAGACCGTTGGTAACCTGCGCAGGCACGTGGAACCACGTGATATACGTGTAAGGCCTCTATGAGACGGTAAAAGGCCATATTACAGCCTTTAGAGGCCTGTGGAAATAGTTCACGTTTTTCTACAGCCATGACGCCAAGGAAAAGGACTTAATACGTGGTAGTTCATTGAGAGTGGAAAGACTAGACGAATGGTAACTTACGTAGGCACGTGGAAGAACGTGATTTACGTGTAATACTTTTATTAAGTGGTAAAAGGCCATAATACAGTCTTTAGATGCCTGATTTGTGATTGTGATTGTGATTGTGATTTACGGTTTTCTAAAGCCACGGCTCGAAGGAAAACGGCTTGAGGCGTCGTAGTCCATTGAGAGTGGAAGAACTAGAGCAATGATAACCTGCCCGGGTGCGTGGAAGAACGTAATTTACGTGTAAGGCCTTTATTAGGCGGTAAAAGGACATATCACAACCTTTAGTGGCCTGTTCACGTATTTAACGGTGTTCTAAAGCCATGGCGCCGGGGAAAACGACTTGAGACGTTGTAGTCCATTGAGAGCGGAAGGATTAGACCGATAGTAACCTGCGTAGGAACGTGGAACAACGTGATGTACGTGTAAGGCCTTTATTAGGCGTTAAAAGGCCATATTACAGCTCTTAGAAGCCTGTACAAGTAGTTGACGGTGTTCTAAAGCCATGGCGCCAAGGAAAACGACTTCAGACGTCGTAGTCCATTGATAGTGGAAGGACTAGACCAATGGTAACCTGCGCAGGCACGTGGAACCACGTGATTTACGTATAACTCCTTTATTAGGCGGCAAAAAGCGTAGAGGCCTGTGCAAGTAGTTGACGGTGTTCTAAAGCCATGGCGCCAAGGAAAACGACCTGGGAAGTTGTAGTCCCTTAACAGTGGAAAGACTAGACCGATGGTAACCTTCGCATGCAGGTGCAACCACGGAATGTACGTGTAAGGCCTTTATTAGGCGGTCAGTCAATGTACGTGTAAGGCCTTTATTAGGCGGTAAAACCCATATTACAGTTCTTAGAGGCCTGTGCAAGTAGTTGATGGTGTTTCTAAAGCCATGGCGCCAGGAACACGACTTGAGACGTCTTAGTCCATTGAGAGTGGAAGACTATACCGATGGTAACCTGCGCAGGCACATGGAATCAAGCAATTTACGTGTAAGGCCACTATAGGCGGTAAAAGGCCATATTACAGCCTTTAGAGGCCTGTGCAAGTAGTTGACGGTGTTCTAAAGCCATGGTGCCAAGCAAAACTTTCGACGTTGTAGTCCATTAACAGTGGAAGGACTAGACCGTTGGTAACCTGGGCAGGCACGTGGAACCACAGGATGTACGTGTAAGGCCTTTATTAGGCGGTAAAGGCTATATTACAGCTCTTAGAGGCCTGTGCACGTAGTTGACGGCCCTTTAAAGGCATGGCACCAAGGAAAACGACTTGAGACGTCGTACTCCATTTCAAAATGGAAGGCCTAGACCGATGGCAACCTGCGCAGGCACGTGGAACCAGGTGATTTACGTGTAAGGCCTCTATGAGACGGTAAAAGGCCATATTACAGCCTTTAGAGGCCTGTGCAAATAGTTCACCTTTTTCTACAGCCATGACGCAAGGAAAAGGACTTAATACGTGGTAGTTCATTGAGAGTGGAAAGACTAGTCCAATGGTAACTTACGTAGGCACGTGGAACAACGTGATTTACGTGTAATACCTTATTAAGTAGTAAAAGGCCATAATACAGTCTTTAGATGCCTGTGCAAGTAGTTCACGGTTTTCTAAAGCCATGGCTCGAAAGAAAACGGCTTGAGGCGTCGTAGTCCATTGAGAGTGGAAGAACTAGACCAATGTAACCTGCCCGGGTGCGTGGAAGAACGTGATTTACGTGTAAGGCTTTATTAGGCGGTAAAAGGCCATATGACAACCTTAAGTGGCCTGTGCACGTATTTAACGGTGTTCTAAAGCCATGGCGCCAGGGAAAACGACTTGAGACGTTGTAGTCCATTGAGAGTGGAAGGATTAGACAGATGGTAACCTGCGAAGGAACGTGGAACAACGTGATGTACGTGTAAGGCCTTTATTAGGCGTTAAAAGGCCATATTACAGCTCTTAGAGGCCTGTACAAGTAGTCGACGGTGTTCTAAGGCCCTGGCGCCAAGGAAAACGACTTGAGAAGTCGTAATCCATTCAAAATGGAAGGACTAGACCGATGGCAATCTGCGCATGCACGTGAAACCACGTGGAACCACGTGATTTACGTGTAAGGCTTTTATTAGGAGGCAAAAGGCTGTATTACAGCCTTTAGCGGCCTGTGCACGTAGTAAAGCCATGGCACCAGGGAAAACGACTTGGGACATTGTGGTCCATTGAGAGTGGAAGGATTAGACCGATGGTAACCTGCGCAGGAACGTGGAACAACGTGATTTACGTGTAAGCCTTTATTAGGCGTTAAAAGGCCATATTACAGCTCATAGAGGCCTGTACAGGTAGTTGACGGTGTTCTAAAGCCATGGCGCCCAAGGAAACGACTTGAGACGTCGTACTCAATTCAAAATGGAAGGACTAGACCGATGGCAATCTGCGCATGCACGTGAAACCACGTGATTTACGTGTAAGGCCTTATTAGGCGGTAAAATATTACAGCATTTAGAGGCCTGTGCACGTAGTTTTAACGGTGTTCTAAAGCCTTGGCACCAGGGAAAACGAATTGGGTACGTCGTAGTCCATTGAGAGTGGACGGACTAGAGACCAATGAAAATCTGCGCAGGCACGTGGAACCACGGGATGTACGTGTAAGGCCTTTATTAGGCGGTAAAAGGCCATATTACAACCTTAGAGGACTGTGCACGTAGTTGACGGTGTTCTAAAGTCATGGCGCCAAGGAAAACGACTTGAGACGTCGTAGTCCATTGAGAGTGGAAGGACTATACCGATGGTAACCTGCGCAGGCACGTGGAACAACGTGATTTACGTGTAAGGCCTTTATTAGGCGGCAAAAGCCGTATTACAGCCTTTAGAGACCTGTGCATGTATTTAACGGTGTTTAAAGCCATGGCGGCGCCAGGGAAAACGACTTGAGACGTTGTAATCATATTGAGAGTGGAAGGACTAGAGCGATGGTAACCTGCGCAGGCACGTGGACCACGGGTTGTACGTGTAAGGCCTTTATTAGGCGGTAAAAGGCCATATTACAGTTCTTAGAGGCCTGTGCAAGTAGTTGACGGTGTTCTAAAGCCATGGTGCCAAGCAAAACTTTCGACGTTGTAGTCAATTAACAGTGGAAGGACTAGACCGTTGGTAACCTGCACAGGCACGTGGAACCACGTGATATACGTGTAAGCCTCTATGAGACGGTAAAAGGCCATATTACAGCCTTTAGAGGCCTGTGGAAATAGTTCACGTTTTTTCTACAGCCATGACGCCAAGGAAAAGACTTAATACGTGGTAGTCATCATGAGAGTGGAAGACTAGACGAATGGTAACTTACGTAGGCACGTGGAAGAACGTGATTTACGTGTAATACCTTTATTAAGTGGTAAAAGGCCATAATACAGTCTTTAGATGCCTGATTTGTGATTGTGATTGTGATTTGTGATTTACGGTTTTCTAAAGCCACCACGGCTCGAAGGAAAACGGCTTGAGGCGTCGTAGTCCATTGAGAGTGGAAGAACTAGACCAATGATAACCTGCCCGGGTGCGTGAAGAACGTGATTACGTGTAAGGCCTTTTATTAGGCGGTAAAGAGGACATATCACAACCTTTAGTGGCCTGTGCACGTATTTAACGGTGTTTCTAAAGCCATGGCGCCAGGGAAAACGACTTGAGACGTTGTAGTCCATTGAGAGCGGAAGGATTAGACCGATAGTAAACCTGCGTAGGAACGTGGAACAACGTGATGTACGTGTAAGGCCTTTATTAGGCGTTAAAAGGCCATATTACAGCTCTTAGAGGCCTGTACAAGTAGTTGACGGTGTTCTAAAGCCATGGCGCCAAGGAAAACGACTTGAGACGTCGTAACTCCATTCAAAATGGAAAGACTAGACCGATGGCAATCTGCGCATGCGCGTGAAACCACGTGATTTACGTGGCTTTTATTAGGAGCAAAAGGCTGTATTACAGCCTTTAGGGCCTGTGCACGTAGTAAAGCCATGACACCAGGCAAGAACGACTGAACATTGTAGTCCATTGAACGTGGAAGATTAGACCGATGGTGACCTGTGCAGGCGCATGGAACCAAGTGATTTACGTGTAAGGCCTTATTAGGCGGTAAAGATGGCCATATTACAGCCTTCAGAGGCCTGTGCACGTAGTTGACGGTGTTCTAAAGCCATGGCGCCAAGGAAAACGACTTGGGACGTTGTAGTCCATTAACAGTGGAAGGATTAGAACCGATGGTAACCTGCGCAGGCACATGGAACACGTAATTTACGTGTAAGGCCTCTATAGGCGGTAAAAGGCCATATTACAGCCTTTAGAGGCCTTGCAAGTAGTTGACGGTGTTCTAAAGCCATGGCACCAGGGAAAACGAATTGGACGTCGTAGTCTATTGAGAGTGGACGGACTAGACCGATGGTAACCTGCGCAGCCACGTGTGAACAACGTGACTTACGTGTAAGGCCTTTATTAGGCGGCAAGAAGTCGTATTGCAGCCTTTAGAGGCCTGTGCAAGTAGTTGACGGTGTCTCTAAAACCATGGCGCCAAGCAAATCGACTTGAACGTTTGTAGTCCATTAACAGTGGAAGGACTAGAGCGATGGTAACCTGCGCAGGCACGTGGAACCACGGATGTACGTGTAAGGCCTTTATTAGGCGGTAAAACGCCATATTACAGTTCTTAGAGCCTGTGCAAGTAAGTTGATGGTGTTCTAAAGCCATGGTACCAAGCAAAACGCTCGCTGTTGTAGTCAATTAACAGTGGAAGGACTAGACCGTTGATAACTTGCCCAGGCACGTGGAACCACGGGATGTACGTGTAAGGCCTCTATGAGGCGGTAAAAGGCCATATTACAGCCCTTAGAGGTCTGTGCAAGTAGTTCACGGTTTTCTACAGCCATGACGCCAAGGAAAGAGACTTAATACGTGATAGTTCATTGAGAGTGGAAAGACTAGACCAATGGTAACCTACGTAGGCACGTGGAACAACGTGATTACGTGTAATACCTTTATATTTGGTAAAAGGCCATATTACAGCCTTAGAGGCCTGTGCAAGTAGTTGACGGTGTTCTAAAGCATGGCGCCAAGGAAAACGACTTGGGAAGTTGTAGTCCCTTAACAGTGGAAAGACTAGACCGATGGTACCTTCGCAGGCACGTGCAACCACGGAATGTACGTGTAAGGCCTTTATTAGGCGGTAAAAAGTCATATTACAGCTCTTAGAGGCCTGTGAACGTAGTTGACGCCCTTTAAAGCCATGGCGCCAAGGAAAACGATTGAAAACGACGTAGTCGATTGAGAGCGGACGGACTAGACCGATGGTAACCTGCGCAGTCACGTGGAACCACGGGATGTACGTGTAAGGCCTTTATTAGGCGGCAAAAGGCCATATTACAACCTTAGAGGACTATGCACGTAGTTGACGGTGTTCTAAAGCCATGGCGCCAAGGAACACAACTTGAGACGTCTTAGTCCATTGAGAGTGGAAGGACTATACCGATGTAACCTGCGCAAGCACATGGAACCAAGCAATTTGCGTGTAAGGCCACTATAGGCGGTAAAAGGCCATATTACAGCTCTTAGAGGCCTGTGCACGTAGTTGACGGCCTTTTAAAGCATGGCACCAAGGAAAAGACTTGAGACGTCGTACTCCATTCAAAATGGAAGGCTAGACCGATGGTAACCTGCGCAGGCACGTGGAACCACGTGATTTACGTGTAATACCTTTATTAAGTGGTAAAAGGCCATATTACAGCCTTTAGATGCCTGTGCAAGTAGTTGACGGTTTTCTAAGCCATGGCTCGAAGGAAAACGGCTTGAGGCGTCGTAGTCCATTGAGAGTGGAAGAACTAGACTAATGATAAACCTGCCCGGTGCGTGGAAGAACGTGATTTACGTGTAAGGCCTTTATTAGGCGGTAAAAGGCCACATCACAACCTTTAGTGGCCTGTGCACGTATTTAACGGTGTTCTAAAGCCATGGCGCCAGGGAAAACGACTTGAGACGTTGTAGTCCATTGAGAGTGGAAGGACTAGACCGATGGTAATCTGCGCATGCACGTGGAACCACGTGGAACCACGTGATTTACGTGTAAGGCTTTTATTAGGAGTCAAAAGGCTGTATTACGGCCTTTAGCGGCCTGTGCACGTAGTAAAGCCATGGCACCAGGGAAAACGACTTGGACATTGTAGTCCATTGACAGTGGAAGGATTAGACCGATGGTAACTTGCGCAGGAACGTGGAACAACGTGATGTACGTGTAAGGCCTTTATTAGGCGTTAAAAGGCCATATTACAGCTCTTAGAGGCCTGTACAGGTAGTTGACGGTGTTCTAAAGCCATGGCGCCAAGGAAAACGAATTGAGACGTCGTACTCAATTCAAAATGGAAGGACTAGACCGATGGCAATCTGCGCATGCACGTGAAACCACGTGATTTACGTGTAAGGCTTTTATTAGGAGGCAAAAGGCTGTATTACAGCCTTTAGAGGCCTGTGCACGTAGTAAAGCCATGACACCAGGGAAAACGACTTGGGACACTGTAGTTCATTGAGCGCGGAAAAATTAGAGCGATGGTGACCTGCGCAGGCACATGGAACCACGTGATTTACGTGTAAGGCCTTTATTAGGCGGTAAAAGGCCATATTACAGCCTTCAGAGGCCTGTGCACGTAATTGACGGTGTTCTAAAGCCATGGCGCCAAGGAAAACGACTTGGGACGTTGTAGTGCCTTAACAATGGAAAGACTAGACCGATGTTAACCTGCGCAGGCACGTGGAACCACGGGATGTACGTGTAAGGCCTTTATTAGGCGGTAAAAGGCCCTATTACAGCCTTTAGAGGCCTGTGCACGTAGTTAACGGTGTTCTAAAGCCATGGCACCAGGGAAAATGAATTGGGACGTCGTAGTCCATTGAGAGTGGACGGACTAGACCGATGAAAACCTGCGCAGGCACGTACATCCCGTGAACCACGGATGTACGTGTAAGGCCTTTATTAGGCGGTAAAAGGCCATATTACAACCTTAGAGGACTGTGCACGTAGTTGACGGTGTTTTAAAGTCATGGCGCCAAGGAAAACGACTTGAGACGTCGTAGTCCATTGAGAGTGGAAGGACTATGCCGATGGTAACCTGCGCAGGCACGTGGAACAACGTGATTTACGTGTAAGGCCTTTATTAGGCGGCAAAAGGCCGTATTACAGCCTTTAGAGACCTGTGCACGTATTTAACGGTGTTTTAAAGCCATTTCGCCAGGGAAAACGACTTGAGACGTTGTAATCCATTGAGAGTGGAAGGACTAGAGCGATGGTAACCTGCGCAGGCACGTGGAATCACGGGTTGTACGTGTAAGGCCTTTATTAGGCGGTAAAAGGCCATATTACAGTTCTTAGAGGCCTGTGCAAGTAGTTGACGGTGTTCTAAAGCCATGGTGCCAAGCAAAACTTTCGACGTTGTAGTCAATTAACAGTGGAAGGACTAGACCGTTGGTAACCTGCGCAGGCACGTGGAACCACAGGATGTACGTGTAAGGCCTTTATTAGGCGGTAAAAGACCATATTACAGCTCTTAGAGGCCTGTGCATGTAGTTGACGGCCCTTTAAAGGCATGGCACAAAGGAAAACGACTTGAGAAGTCGTACTCCATTCAAAATGGAAGGCCTAGACCGATGGTAACCTGCGCAGGCACGTGGAACCACGTGATTTACGTGTAAGGCCTCTATGAGACGGTAAAAGTCCATATTACAGCCTTTAGAGGCCTGTGCAAATAGTTCACCTTTTTCTACAGCCATGACGCCAAGGAAAAGGACTTAATACGTGGTAGTTCATTGAGAGTGGACAGACTAGACCAATGTAACTTACGTAGGCACGTGGAACAACGTGATTTACGTGTAATACCTTTATTAAGTGGTAAAAGGCCATAATACAGTCTTTAGATGCCTGTGCAAGTAGTTCACGGTTTTCTAAAGCCATGGCTCGAAGGAAAACGGCTTGAGGCGTCGTAGTCCATTGAGAATGGAAGAACTAGAACAATGTAACCTGCCCGGGTGCATGGAAGAACGTGATTTACGTGTAAGGCCTTTATTAGGCGGTAAAAGGCCATATCACAACCTTTAGTGGCCTGTGCACGTATTTAACGGTGTTCTAAAGCCATGGCGCCAGGGAAAACGACTTGAGACGTTGTAGTCCATTGAGAGTGGAAGGATTAGACCGATGGTAACCTGCGAAGGAACGTGGAACAACGTGATGTACGTGTAAGGCCTTTATTAGGCGTTAAAAGGCCATATTACAGCTCTTAGAGGCCTGTACAAGTAGTTGACGGTGTTCTAAAGCCATGGCGCCAAGGAAAACGACTTGAGACGTCGTACTCCATTCAAAATGGAAGGACTAGACCGATGGCAATCTGCGCATGCACGTGAAACCACGTGGAACCACGTGATTTACGTGTAAGGCTTTTATTAGGAGGCAAAAGGCTGTATTACAGCCTTTAGCGGCCTGTGCACGTAGTAAAGCCATGGCACCAGGGAAAACGACTTGGGACATTGTAGTCCATTGAGAGTGGAAGGATTAGACCGATGGTAACCTGCGAAGGAACGTGGAACAACGTGATGTACGTGTAAGGCCTTTATTAGGCGTTAAAAGGCCATATTACAGCTCATAGAGGCCTGTACAGGTAGTTGACGGTGTTCTAAAGCCATGGCGCCAAGGAAAACGACTTGAGACGTCGTACTCAATTCAAAATGGAAGGACTAGACCGATGGCAATCTGCGCATGCACGTGAAGCCACGTGATTTACGTGTAAGGCTTTTATTAGGAGGCAAAAGGCTGTATTACAGCCTTTAGAGGCCTGTGCACGTAGTAAAGCCATGACACCAGGGAAAACGACTTGGGACACTGTAGTCCATTGAGCGCGGAAAGATTAGAGCGATGGTGACCTGCGCAGGCACATGGAACCACGTGATTTACGTGTAAGGCCTTTATTAGGCGGTAAAAGGCCATATTACAGCCTTCAGAGGCCTGTGCACGTAATTGACGGTGTTCTAAAGCCATGGCGCCAAGGAAAACGACTTGGGACGTTGTAGTGCCTTAACAATGGAAAGACTACACCGATGTTAACCTGCGCAGGCACGTGGAACCACGGGATGTACGTGTAAGGCCTTTATTAGGCGGTAAAAGGCCATATTACAGCCTTTTAGAGGCCTGTGCACGTAGTTAACGGTGTTCTAAAGCCATGGCACCAGGGAAAACGAATTGGGACGTCGTAGTCCATTGAGAGTGGACGGACTAGACCGATGAAAACCTGCGCAGGCACGTGGAACCACGGGATGTACGTGTAAGGCCTTTATCAAAATCCTAAAATGGCAGCACGGGCAGACGTGCGTTCGATAATGCTACTTGCTGTTTTGTTTATGGTTTTTAATTATGGTATTTCTTGTTATGGTTGTGGTGAAAGTATTAGAAGAAATCAAACCTCTGAGAAATGCTGCTCCTGTGGAAATATTTTCCATCTTAAATGCCTTACAGACAGAATAGATGAAAACATAGAGAAATTTTACTGCAGCGAATGTATCCCACCAGATGAACCGAAAATTCCGTATACCTTTGATCCTGTTATGTCAGACTTCATTGCAAAGAGAGGCATGAAATTTCTACATCAAAACATAAATGGGATCTGCGGAAAGTTGGATATTATAAAATCTTTCTTATCCGACGCGAAAAACTGTTTTCATATCGTTAGTTTCTCTGAGACACACACAAACGACACTGTATTGAATTCGGAGCTATTTGTCCCGGGGTATGTACTTGAGAGAAAGGATCGCGAGAATGGTCGTGATGGTGGTGTTTCTTTTTATATTCGGGAAGATTTACAATATCGCAGAAGGTGTGATTTAGAGATCGATGGAATTGAGTTTTTGTGGATAGAATTATTTATTCCGAAATCAAAATCTTTGTTACTCTGCTCAGCTTATCGACCCCCGGATTCCTCAAAGTTTCTTGATAAAAACTTCATCTCAAAGTTTGATAATATGTTGGATACAATATCAGTCGAAAATAAAGAAAAAATTATATGTGGTGATTTCAATTGTGATTACAATCTCCCAAGAGTACACTCTAACATAAAAGATCTGGTTAAACTGTATAACTACAGTCAGGTCATTAAATCGTCTACACGCATTTCAAAAGAAAGTAGAACACTAATTGATTTAATTTTTACAACCGATAAATCAAAAATAAACGACTCTTTGGTGTACACTAACTCTCTCAGCGATCACTGCCTAATCGGAATCAGCCGAAAAGCAAACTGTAAACGATATCCTCAAAAGAACATCAAAGCACGTGATTACTCAAAATACAACAAAGAAGATCTAAAGAATGAAATTCGCAACGTGCCATGGGAGAATTGTTTAACTGTCACCGACTTAAACCAAGCATGGAACTTATTCAAATACTACTTATCAACCGCAATCAATAAACATGCGCCACTTAAAGAAAAAACTGTACGTGGAAAATCCAACCCCTGGATAACCAGAGAAATCAGAAACTTAATGAATACGCGTGATTATCATCATCGCCGTTTTAAACGATCAAATTCTACCGGAGATTGGGAAAGTTATAAATCTTACCGAAACTCTGTAACCAATCGCATTCGTGTTGCAAAGGCAAACCACGTTCGTGCTGTTCTGAAAGAATCTTCAGCAAATCCAAGAGATTTTTGGAAACAAATTAAGTCGTGCTACCCTACTAAAGATTCGTCAAGTCCGAGCAAATCATTCGTAATCAATGGAACAGTAACATCCAATATTCGATCAATTGCGAACAATTTTTGCTCTTTTTTCACCAAAGTTGGTTCAAGTCTCATGAAATCATCAATAACCAACCTTACTTGGAAACTGTTCAACATACGTAATTATATGCGCACGATTAATAAAAGGAATGTATCATTTAAATTCCAACCAGTGACAATTAATCAGGTGAATAGAGTACTAAAATCGGTTAAAACGGCTAAAGCTGCTGGTATTGACACTATCCCCGGTAGGATAATTAAAGACATCTCAAACGAACTAGCTGCACCTGTCATGTTCTTGATAAACAAGAGTTTGGAAACTGGTACATTTCCAACCTGTGAAAAATCTGCAAAAATAACACCATTGCATAAATCTGGCGATCGCTCAAACATAGATAACTACCGACCCATTTCCGTACTAAATGTGTTGTCTAAAGTCATCGAACGAATCGTCTACGACCAGCTAGCTGATTATTTAGAAAATCAAGATCTATTGAGTGAGCACCAATATGGTTTTCGACGAAAAAGATCTACACGTGAAGCGGTTAAATCACTTGTTGACGATATAAGATACAATATGGATAAAAGTAAGACAACCGGAGCTCTATTCATGGATTTGAGAAAGGCCTTTGATACCGTAAACCATGGCTGCCTTCTCCAGAAACTGCCTTATTATGGTATTACTAGCACTGAAATTGATTGGTTAAGCAGTTATCTTTTTAATCGAAGTCAAACTGTTTTCATTGATGGAGCATACTCAGATCCTGAAAATATGACGCATGGTGTACCCCAAGGTTCCATTCTGGGTCCATTGCTATTTATTCTTCTTATCAATGACTTACCGTGCCAATTGAAACACTGTCGAGTATTGATGTATGCTGATGACACAGTCATATATTCATCAAGCAAGTCGTTAGATGAAATTGAACATTGTATAAATTTGGATGCAAATATCATTCACGATTGGATGAAGGAAAATTGCCTAATTTTCTCCAAATGTTGCTGAAACCATCTTTAAGAATTTGTCGTCTTTGCGTCCCGAAAACCACAAGCCTCTGTCAATATTGTGATCGATCAAAATGATATAAACCAACCAGATTATTACGAATACCTTGGGATTCAACTGGATACTCACCTTAACATGAACCATCACCTTAAAAAAGCATACAAGCGTATAACCTCACGCATCAAACTTTTATATAAAATACGTTACAAAATTTCTCCAAATGTTGCTGAAACCATCTTTAACTCAATGATCCATCCACTGTTCTTTTACTGCTACGACATATTTGGTGGAATGAATAAAACATGGATTGGAAAATTTGAGTCCTTGCTGAGAAGGGCTAAGCACATCATCAAAACCCGCAAGAATTGGTCAACATTCGTCACTCAAAGAAAACGGAAAGTAGCAATTGATGTGTTCAAAGCCGTTAACGATATTACTGTTAACAGCAATTACAAATTGGTTAGCCATTCGATTAACACCAGAGGAAATAGATCTAAATTAGTCTTACCTATCATCAAGACGGAAGCTGGTCGGAAGCTTACGTATTATCAAGGAGCTTTAGTTTTTAATAGTCTCCCCTCTAATATCAGGGAAGAAAAGAGTATGATAAATTTTAAAAAGTTTTTGAAACAAAGTGAGTTCTAGGTCTATTACCTTAGCTTGATTAATTTTTTGCTGAGATACCCTGTAGCTACAAGGCTTTGTGAATTTTAGAATCCAATTTTTTCAAATTCGATTTTGGCAACTTACCTTAGCTTGATCCTATACGTTACAGGGTGTCTCGGAGATACGCTATTGTTTCTCTGATTTCTAATGTTGTGAAGTTTGAATCCTAAACTCAAATTTTTTCTAATTCCCATTTTTGCTAATTTTTCTGTTCATAGTCTGCTATTTGATTCTTATTTTCTTTTCTTTCTTTTTTTCTAACATTCTCATAATTTTATATATATTATTTAAAACAAAAAACAATTTTTGGCTCTTTGTTTACTTTGTTTATTTTTGTTTTAACAGGTCACTCGTTGATAACAGTGCAGATATATTATATCATACTGAAGATGTAAACCTGTATAAATATGATTTAATAATAATAATAATAATAATTAGGCGGTAAAATGCCATATTACAACCTTAGAGGACTGTGCACGTAGTTGACGGTGTTCTAAAGTCATGGCGCCAAGGAAAACGACTTGAGACGTCGTAGTCCATTGAGAGTGGAAGGACTATACCGATGGTAACCTGCGCAGGCACGTGGAACAACGTGATTTACGTGTAAGGCCTTTATTAGGCGGCAAAAGGCCGTATTACAGCCTTTAGAGACCTGTGCACGTATTTAACGGTGTTTTAAAGCCATGGCGCCAGGGAAAACGACTTGAGACGTTGTAATCATATTGAGAGTGGAAGGATTAGAGCGATGGTAACCTGCGCAGGCACGTGGAACCACGGGTTGTACGTGTAAGGCCTTTATTAGGCGGTAAAAGGCCATATTACAGTTCTTAGAGGCCTGTACAAGTAGTTGACGGTGTTCTAAAGCCATGGTGCCAAGCAAAACTTTCGACGTTGTAGTCAATTAACAGTGGAAGGACTAGACCGTTGGTAACCTGCGCAGGCACGTGGAACCACAGGATGTACGTGTAAGGCCTTTATTAGGTGGTAAAAGACCATATTACAGCTCTTAGAGGCCTGTGCATGTAGTTGACGGCCTTTTAAAGGCATGGCACCAAGGAAAACGACTTGAGACGTCGTACTCCATTCAAAATGGAAGGCCTAGACCGATGGTAACCTGCGCAGGCACGTGGAACCACGTGATTTACATGTAAGGCCTCTATGAGACGGTAAAAGGCAATATTACAGCCTTTAGAGGCCTGTGGAAATAGTTCACGTTTTTCTACAGCCATGACGCCAAGGAAAAGGACTTAATACGTGGTATTTCATTGAGAGTGGAAAGACTAGACCAATGCTAACTTACGTAGGCACGTGGAACAACGTGATTTACGTGTAATACCTTTATTAAGTGGTAAAAGGCCATAATACAGTCTTTAGATGCCTGTGCAAGTAGTTCACGGTTTTCTAAAGCCATGGCTCGAAGGAAAACGGCTTGAGGCGTCGTAGTCCATTGAGAGTGGAAGAACTAGACCAATGTAACCTGCCCGGGTGCGTGGAAGAACGTGATTTACGTGTAAGGCCTTTATTAGGAGGTAAAAGGCCATATCACAACCTTTAGTGGCCTGTGCACGTATTTAACAGTGTTCTAAAGCCATGGCGCCAGGGAAAACGACTTGAGACGTTGTAGTCCATTGAGAGTGGAAGGATTAGACCGATGGTAACCTGCGCAGGAACGTGGAACAACGTGATGTACGTGTAAGGCCTTTATTAGGCGTTAAAAGGCCATATTACAGCTCTTAGAGGCCTGTACAAGTAGTTGACGGTGTTCTAAAGCCATGGCGCCAAGGAAAACGACTTGAGACGTCGTACTCCATTCAAAATGGAAGGACTAGACCGATGGCAATCTGCGCATGCACGTGAAACCACGTGATTTACGTGTAAGGCTTTTATTAGGAGGCAAAAGGCTGTATTACAGCCTTTAGAGGCCTGTGCACGTAGTAAAGCCATGACACCAGGGAAAACGACATGGGACATTGTAATCCATTGAGCGTGGAAAGATTAGAGCGATGGTGACCTGCGCAGGCACATGGAACCACGTGATTTACGTGTAAGGCCTTTATTAGGCGGTAAAAGGCCATATTACAGCCTTCAGAGGCCTGTGCACGTAGTTGACGGTGTTCTAAAGCCATGGCGCCGAGGAAAACGACTTTGGACGTTGTAGCGCCTTAACAGTGGAAAGACTAGACCGATGTTAACCTACGCAGGCACATGAAACCACGTGATTTATGTGTGAGGCCTTTATTAGGCGGTAAAGGGCCATATTACAGCCTTTAGAGGCCTATGCACGTAGTTGACGGTGTTTTAAACCCATGGCGCCAAGGAAAACGACTTGGGACGTTGTAGTCCATTAACAGTGGAAGAATTAGACCGATGGTAACCTGCGCAGGCACATGGAACCACGTAATTTACGTGTAAGGCCTCTATTGGCGGTAAAAGGCCATATTACAGCCTTTAGAGGCCTGTGCAAGTAGTTGACGGTGTTCTAAAGCCATGGCGCCAAGGAAAACGACTTGGGACGTTGTAGTGCCTTAACAGTGGAAAGACTAGACCGATGTTAACCTGCGCAGGCACGTGGAACCACGGGATGTACGTGTAAGGCCTTTATTAGGCGGTAAAAGGCCATATTACAGCCTTTAGAGGCCCGTGCACGTAGTTAATGGTGTTCTAAAGCCATGGCACCAGGGAAAACGACTTGGGACGTCGTAGTCCATTCAGAGTGGACGGACTATACCGATGGTAACCTGCGCAGTCACGTGGAACCACGTGACTTACGTGTAAGGCCTTTATTAGGCGGCAAAAAGTCGTATTGCAGCCTTTAGAGGCCTGTGCAAGTAGTTGACGGTGTTCTAAAGCCATGACACCAAGGAAAACGACTTGGGACGTTGTAGTGCCTTAACAGTGGAAAGACTAGACCGATGTTAACCTGCGCAGGCACGTGGAACCACGGGATGTACGTGTATAGCCTTTATTAGGCGGTAAAAGGCCGTATTACAGACTTTAGAGGTCTGTGCACGTAGTTAACGGTGTTCTAAAGTCATGGCACCAGGGAAAATGAATTGGAACGTCGTAGTCCATTGAGAGTGGACGGACTAGACCGATGGTAACCTGCACAGGCACGTGGAACCACGGGATGTACGTGTAAGGCCTTTATTAGCCGGTAAATGGCCATATTACAACCTTAGAGGACTGTGCACGTAGTTGACGGTGTTCTAAGGCAATGGCGCCGAGGAAAACGACTTGAGACGTCGTACTCCATTCAAAATGGAAGGCCTAGACCGATGGTAACATGCGCAGTCACGTGGAACCAAGTGATTTACGTGTAAGGTCTCTCTGAGGCGGTAAAAGGCCATATTACAGCTTTTAGAGGCCTGTGCAAGTAGTTCACGGTTTTCTACAGCCATCACGCCAAGGAAAAGGACTTAATACGTGGTAGTTCATTGAGAGTGGAAAGACTAGACCAATGGTAACCTACGTAGGCACGTGGAACAACGTGATTTACGTGTAATACCTTTATTAAGTGGTAAAAGGCCATATTACAGCCTTTAGAGGCCTGTGCAAGTATTTCACGGTTTTCTAAAGCCATGGTGCGAAGGAAAACGACTTGAGGCGTCGTAGTCAATTGAGAGTGGAAGGACTAGACCAATGATAACCTGCCCGGGTGCGTGGAAGAACGTGATTTACGTGTAAGGCTTTTATGTAAAAGTCCATATTACAGATTTTAGAGGCCTCTGCACGTAGTTAAAGGTGTTCTAAAGCCATGGCACCAGGCAAAATGACTTGGGACGTCGTAGTCCATTAAGAGTGGAAGAACTAGACCAATGATAATCTGCCCGGGTGCGTGGAACAACGTGATTTACGTGTAAGGCCTCTATAGGCGATAAAAGGCCATATTACAGCCTTTAGAGGCCTGTGCAAGTAGTTGACGGTGTTCTAAAGCCATGGCACCAGGGAAAACTACTTGGGACGTCGTAGTCCATTAACAGTGGAAGGATTAGACCGATGGTAACCTGCGCAGTCACGTGGAACCACGTGACTTACGTGTAAGGCCTTTATTAGGCGGCAAAAAATTCGTATTGCAGCCTTTAGAGGCCTGTGCATGTAGTTAACGGTGTTCTAAAGCCATGGCGCCAAGGAAAACGACTTGGGACATTGTAGTCGATTAACAGTGGAAGGATTAGACCGATGGTAACCTGCGCAGGCACATGGAACCACGCAATTTACGTGTAACGCATCTATAGGCGATAAAAGGCCATATTACAGCCTTTAGAGGCCTGTGCAAGTAGTTGACGGTGTTCTAAATCCATTGGGCCAAGGAAAACGACTTGGGACGTTGTAGTGCCTTAACAATGGAAAGACTAGACCGATGTTAACCTGCGCAGGCACGTGGAACCACGAGATGTACGTGTAAGGCCTTTATTAGGCGGTAAAAGGCCATATTACAGCCTTTAGAGGCCTGTGCACGTAGTTAACGGTGTTTTAAAGCCATGGCACCAGGGAAAACGACTTGGGATGTCGTAGTCCATTGAGAGTGGACGGACTAGACCGATGATAATCTGCGCAGGCACGTGAAACCACGGGATGTACGTGTAAGGCCTTTATTAGGCCGTAAAAGGCCATACTACAACCTTAGAGGACTGTGCACGTAGTTGACGGTGTTCTAAAGCCATGGCGCCAAGGAAAACGACTTGAGACGTCGTAGTTCATTGAGAGTGGAAGGACTATACCGATGGTAACCTGAGCAGGCACGTGGAACAACGTGATTTACGTGTAAGGCCTTTATTAGGCGTCAAAATTCCGTATTACAGCCTTTAGAGACCTGTGCACGTATTTAACGGTGTTCTAAAGCCATGGCGCCAAGGAAAACGACTTAAGACGTTGTAGTCCATTGAGAGTGGAAGGATTAGACCGATGGTAACCTGCACAGGCACGTGGAACAACGTGATGTACGTGTAAGGCCTTTATTAGGCGGTAAAAGGTCATATTACAGCTCTTAGAGGCCTGTACAAGTAGTTGACGGTGTTCTAAAGCCATGACGACAAGCAAAACGACTTGGGACGTTGTAGTCCATTAACAGTGGAAGGACTAGAGCGATGGTAAACTGCGCAGGCACGTGGAACCACGGGATGTACGTGTAAGGCCTTTATTAGGCGGTAAAAGGCCATATTACAGCTCTTAGAGGCCTGTGCACGTAGTGGACGGCCCTTTAAAGCCATGGCGCCAAGGAAAACGACTTGAGACGTCGTACTCCATTCAAAACGGAAGGCCTAGACCGATGGTAAGCTGCACAGGCACGTGGAACCACGTGATTTACGTGTAAGGCCTCTATGAGGCGGTAAAAGGCCATATTACAGCCTTTAGAGGCCTGTGCAAATAGTTCACGGTTTTCAACAGCCATGACGCCAAGGAAAAGGACTTAATACGTGGTAGTTCATTGAGAGTGGAAAGACTAGACCAATGGTAACCTACGTAGGTACTTGGAACAACGTGATTTTCGTGTAATACCTTTATTAATTGGTAAAAGGCCATATTACAGCCTTTAGATGCCTGTGCAAGTATTTCACGGTTTTCTAAAGCCATGGCACCAGGCAAAACGACTTGGGACGTCATAGTCCAATGATAGTGGAAGAACTAGACCAATGATAACTTGCCCGGGTGCTTGGAACAACGTGGTTTACGTGTAAGGCCTTTATTAGGCGGTAAAAGGCCATATCACAACATTTAGTGGTCTGTGCACGTAGTTCACGGTGTTCTAAAGCCATGGCACCAGGGAAAACGACTTGAGACGTCGTAGTCTATTGAGAGTGGAAGGACTAGACCGATGGTAACCTGCGCAGCCACGTGGAACAACGTGATTTACGTGTAAGGCCTTTAATAGGCGGTAAAAGGCCATAATACAGCTCTTAGAGGCCTGTGCAAGTAGTTGACGGTGTTCTAAAGCCATGGCGCCAAGCAAAACGACTTGGAACGTTGTAGTCCATTAACAGTGTAAGGAATAGACCGTTGGTAACCTGCGCTCACGTGGAACCACGGGATGTACGTGTAAGGCATTTATTAGGCGGTAAAAGGCCATACTACAGCTCTTAGAGGCCTGTGCACGTAGTTGACGGCCCTTTATAGCCATGGTGCCGAGGAAAACGACTTGAGACGTCGTACTCCATTCAAAATGGAAGGCCTAGACCGATGGTAACCTGCGCAGGCAGGTGGAACCAAATGATTTACGTGAAAGGCCTCTATGAGGCGGTAAAAGGCCATATTACAGCTCTTAGAGAGAGGCCTGTGCACGTAGTTGACGGCCCTTTAAAGCCATGGTGCCGAGGAAAACGACTTGCGGCGTCGTAGTCAATTCAGAGTGGAAGGACTAGACCGATGGTAACCTACGCAGGCACATTGAACCACGCAATTTACATGTAACGCTTCTATAGGCGGTAAAAGGCCATATTACAGCCTTTAGAGGCCTGTGCAAGTAGTTGGCGGTGTTCTAAAGCCATGGCGCCAATGAAAACGACTTGGGACGTTGTAGTGCCTTAACAATGGAAAGACTAGACCGATGTTAACCTGCGCAGGCACGTGAAACCACGGAATGTACATGTAAGGCCTTTATTAGGCGGCAAAAGGCCATATTACAACCTTAGAGGACTGTGCACGTAGTTGACGGTCTTCTAAAGCCATGGCGCCAAGGAAAACAACTTGAAACGTCCTAGTCCATTGAGAGTGGAAGGACTATACCGATGGTAACCTGCGCAGGCACGTGGAACAACGTGATTTACGTGTAAGGTCTTTATTAGGCGGTAAAAGGCCATATTACAGCTCTTAGAGGCCTGTGCAAGTAGTTGACGGTGTTCTAAAGCGATGGCGCCAAGGAAAACGACTTGGGACGTTGTAGTCCATTAACAATTGAAGGATTAGACCGACGGTAACCTGCGCAGGCACATGGAACCACGCAATTTACGTGTAACGCCTCTATAGGCGATAAAAGGCCATATTACAGCCTTTAGAGGTCTGTGCAAGTAGTTGGCGGTGTTCTAAAGCCATTGGGCCAAGGAAAACGACTTGGGACGTTGTAGTGCGTTAACAAGGGAAAGACTAAACCGATGATAACCTGCGCAGGCACGTGAAACCACGGGATGCACGTGTAAGGCCTTTATTAGGCGGTAAAAGGCCATATTACAGTTCTTAGAGGCCTGTGCAAGTAGTTGACGGTGTTCTAAAGCCATGGTGCCAAGCAAAACTTTCGACGTTGTAGTCAATTAACAGTGGAAGGACTAGAGCGTTGGTAACCTGCGCAGTCACGTGGAACCACGGGATGTACGTGTAAGGCCTTTATTAGGCGGTAAAAGGCCATATTACAGCCTTTAGAGGCCTGTGCAAATAGTTCACGGTTTTCAACGGCCATGACGCCAAGGAAAAGGACTTAATACGTGGTAGTTCATTGAGAGTGGAAAGACTAGACCAATGGTAACCTACGTAGGTACTTGGAACAACGTGATTTTCGTGTAATACCTTTATTAATTGGTAAAAGGCCATATTACAGCCTTTAGATGCCTGTGCAAGTATTTCACGGTTTTCTAAAGCCATGACGCGAAGGAAAACAACTTGAGGCGTCGTAGTCCATTGAGAGTGGAAGGACTAGACCAATGATAACCTTACCGGGTGCGTGGCAAGGCAAAACGACTTGGGACGTCATAGTCCATTGAGAGTGGAAGAACTAGACCAATGATAACCTGCCCGGGTGCGTGGAACAACGTGATGTACGTGTAAGGCTTTTATTAGGCGGTAAAAGGCCATATCACAACATTAAGTGCCCTGTGCACGTAGTTCACGGTGTTCTAAAGCCATGGCACCAGGGAAAACGACTTGAGACGTCGTAGTCTATTGAGAGTGGAAGGACTAGACCGATGGTAACATGCGCAGGCACGCGGAACAACGTGATTTACGTGTAAGGCTTTTAATAGGCGGTAAAAGGCCATATTACAGCCTTTAGAGGCCTATGCACGTAGTTGACGGTGTTCTAAAGCCATGACGCCAAGGAAAACGACTTGGGACGTTGTAGTCCATTAACAGTGGAAGGATTAGACCGATTGTAACCTGCGCAAGTACATGGAACAACGTGATTTACGTGTAACGCCTCTATAGGCGGTAAAAGGCCATATTACAACCTTTAGAGGCCTGTGCACGTAGTTAACGGTGTTTTAAAGCCATGGCACCAGGGAAAACGACTTGGGACGTCGTAGTCCATTGAGAGTGGACGGACTAGAGCGATGACAACCTGCGCAGGCACGTGAAACCACGGGATGTACGTGTAAGGCTTTTATTAGGCCGTAAAAGGCCATACTACAACCTTACAGGACTGTGCACGTAGTTGACGGTGTTCTAAAGCCATGGCGCCAAGGAAAACAACTTGAGATGTCGTAGTCCATTGAGAGTGGAAGGACTATACCGATGGTAACCTGCGCAGGCACGTGGAACAACGTGATTTACGTGTAAGGCCTTTATTAGGCGGCAAAAGTCCGTATTACAGCCTTTAGAGACCTGTGCACGTATTTAACGTTGTTCTAAAGCCATGGCGGCAGGGAAAACAACTTGAGACGTTGTAGTCCATTGAGAGTGGAAGGATTAGACCGATGGTAACCTGCGCAGGCACGTGGAACAACGTAATGTACGTGTAAGGCCTTTATTAGGCGGTAAAAGGTCATATTACAGCTCTTAGAGGCCTGTGCAAGTAGTTGACGGTGTTCTAAAGCCATGACAACAAGCAAAACGACTTGGGACGTTGTAGTCCATAAACAGTGGAAGGACTAGAGCGATGGTAAACTGCGCAGGCACGTGGAACCACGGGATGTACGTGTAAGGCATTAATTAGGCGGTAAAAGGCCATATTACAGTTCTTAGAGGCCTGTGCAAGTAGTTGACGGTGTTCTAAAGCCATAGTGCCAAGCAAAACTTTCGACGTTGTAGTCAATTAACAGTGGAAGGACTAGAGCGTTGGTAACCTGCGCAGGCACGTGGAACCACGGGATGTACGTGTAAGGCCTTTATTAGGCGGTAAAAGGCCATATTACAGCTCTTAGAGGCCTGTGCACGTAGTTGACGGCCCTTTAAAGCCATGGCGCCAAGGAAAACGACTTGAGACGTCGTACTCCATTCAAAATGGAAAGCCTAGACCGATGGTATGCTGCGCAGGCACGTGGAACCACGTGATTTACGTGTAAGGCCTCTATGAGGCGGTAAAAGGCCATATTACAGCCTTTAGAGACCTGTGCACGTATTTAACGGTGTTGTTTAATGGTAACCTACGTAGGTACTTGGAACAACGTGATTTTCGTGTAATACCTTTATTAATTGGTAAAAGGCCATATCACAACATTTAGTGGCCTGTGCACGTAGTTCACGGTGTTCTAAAGCCATGGCACCAGGGAAAACGACTTCAGACGTCGTAGTCTGTTGAGAGTGGAAGGACTAGACCGATGGTAACCTGCGCATCCACGTGGAACAACGTGATTTACGTGTAAGGCCTTTAATAGGCGGTAAAAGGCCATATTACAGCCTTTAGAGGCCTGTGCACGTAGTTGACGGTGTTCTAAAGCCATGGCGCCAAGGAAAACGACTTGGGACGTTGTAGTCCATTAACAGTGGAAGGATTAGACCGATGGTAACCTGCGCAGGCACATGGAACCACGCAATTTACGTGTAACGCCTCTATAGGCGGTAAAAGGCCATATTACAGCCTTTAGAGGCCTGTGCAAGTAGTTGACGGTATTCTAAAGCCATGGCGCCAAGCAAAACGACTTGGCACGTTGTAGTGCCTTAACAATGGAAAGACTAGACCGATGTTAACCTGCGCAGGCACGTGGAACCACGGGATGTACGTGTAAGGCCTTTATTAGGCTGTAAAAGGCCATATTACAGACTTTAGAGGCCTGTGCACGTAGTTAACGGTGTTCTAAAGCCATTGCGCCAGGGAAAACGACTTGAGACGTTGTAGTCCATTGAGAGTGGAAGGATTAGACCGATGATAACCTGGGCAGGCACGTGGAACAACGTGATGTACGTGTAAGGTCTTTATTAGGCGGTAAAAGGCCATATTACAGCTCTTAGAGGCCTGTGCAAGTAGTTGACGGTGTTCTAAAGCCATGACGCCAAGCAAAACGACTTGGGACGTTGTAGTCCATTAACAGTGGAAGGACTAGAGCGATGGTAACCTGCGCAGGCACGTGGAACCACGGGATGTACGTGTAAGGCCTTTATTAGGCGGTAAAAGGCCATATTACAGTTCTTAGAGGCCTGTGCAAGTAGTTGACGGTGTTCTAAAGCCATGGTGCCAAGCAAAACTTTCGACGTTGTAGTCAATTAACAGTGGAAGGACTAGACCGTTGGTAACCTGCGCATGCACGTGGAACCACGGGATGTACGTGTAAGGCCTTTATTAGGCGGTAAAAGGCCATATTACAGCTCTTAGAGGCCTGTGCACGTAGTTGACGGCCCTTTAAAGGCATGGCGCCGAGGAAAACGACTTGAGACGTCGTACTCCATTCAAAATGGAAGGCCTAGACCGATGGCAACCTGCGCAGGCACGTGGAACCACGTGATTTACGTGTAAGGCCTCTATGAGGCGGTAAAAGGCCATATTACAGCCTTTAGAGGCCTGTGCAAATAGTTCACGGTTTTCAACAGCCATGACGCCAAGGAACACGACTTGGGACGTTGTAGTCCATTAACAGTGGAAGGATTAGACAGATGGTAACCTGCGCAGGCACGTGGAACAACGTGATTTACGTGTAAGGCCTTTAATAGGCGGTAAAAGGCCATATTACAGCCTTTAGAGGCCTGTGCACGTAGTTGACGGTGTTCTAAAGCCATGGCGCCAAGGAACACGACTTGGGACGTTGTAGTCCATTAACAGTGGAAGGATTAGACCGATTGTAACCTGCGCAGGTACATGGAACCACGTGATTTACGTGTAACGCCTCTATAGGCGGTAAAAGGCCATATTACAGCCTTTAGAGGCCTGTGCACGTAGTTAACGGTGTTTTAAAGCCATGGCACCAGGGAAAACGACTTGGGACGTCGTAGTCCATTGAGAGTGGACGGACTAGAGCGATGATAACCTGCGCAGGCACGTGAAACCACGGGATGTACGTGTAAGGCCTTTATTAGGCCGTAAAAGGCCATACTACAACCTTAGAGGACTGTGCACGTAGTTGACGGTGTTCTAAAGCCATGGCGCCAAGGAAAACGACTTGAGACGTCGTAGTCCATTGAGAGTGGAAGGACCATACTGATGGTAACCTGCGCAGGCACGTAAAACAACGTGATTTACGTGTAAGGCCTTTATTAGGCGGCAAAAGTCCGTATTACAGCCTTTAGAGACCTGTGCACGTATTTAACGTTGTTCTAAAGCCATGGCGCAAGGGAAAACAACTTGAGACGTTGTAGTCCATTGAGAGTGGAAGGATTAGACCGATGGTAACCTGCACAGGCACGTTGAACCACGGGATGTACGTGTAAGGCCTTTATTAGGCGGTAAAAGGCCATATTACAGCTCTTAGAGGCCTGTGAACGTAGTTGACGGCCCTTTAAAGCCATGGCGCCAAGGAAAACGACTTGAGACGTCGTACTCCATTCAAAATGGAAAGCCTAGACCGATGGTAAGCTGCGCAGGCACGTGGAACCACGTGATTTACGTGTAAGGCCTCTATGAGGCGGTAAAAGGCCATATTACAGCCTTTAGAGACCTGTGCACGTATTTAACGGTGTTGTTTAATGGTAACCTACGTAGGTACTTGGAACAACGTGATTTTCGTGTAATACCTTTATTAATTGGTAAAAGGCCATATTACAGCCTTTAAATGCCTGTGCAAGTATTTCACGGTTTTCTAAAGCCATGACGCGAAGGAAAACAACTTGAGGCGTCGTAGTCCATTGAGAGTGGAAGGACTAGACCAATGATAACCTGCCGGGTGCGTGGAAGAACGTGATTTACGTGTAAGGCCTTTATTAGGCTGTAAAAGGCCATATTACAGACTTTAGAGGCCTGTGCACGTAGTTAACGGTGTTCTAAGGCCATGGCACCAGGCAAAACGACTTGGGACGTCATAGTCCGTTGAGAGTGGAAGAACTAGACCAATGATAACCTGCCCGGGTGCGTGGAACAACGTGATTTACGTGTAAGGCCTTTATTACGCGGTAAAAGGCCATATCACAACATTTAGTGGCCTGTGCACGTAGTTCACGGTGTTCTAAAGCCATGGCACCAGGGAAAACGACTTCAGACGTCGTAGTCTGTTGAGAGTGGAAGGACTAGACCGATGGTAACCTGCGCAGCCACGTGGAAAAACGTGATTTACGTGTAAGGCCTTTAATAGGCGGTAAAAGGCCACATTACAGCCTTTAGAGGCCTGTGCACGTAGTTGACGGTGTTCTAAAGCCATGGCGCCAAGGAAAACGACTTGGGACGTTGTAGTCCATTAACAGTGGAAGGATTAGACCGATGGTAACCTGCGCAGGCACATGGAACCACGCAACTTACGTGTAACGCCTCTATAGGCGGTAAAAGGCCATATTACAGCCTTGAGAGGCCTGTGCAAGTAGTTGACGGTATTCTAAAGCCATGGCGCCAAGGAAAACGACTTGGGACGTTGTAGTGCCTTAACAATGGAAAGACTAGACCGATGTTAACCTGCGCAGGCACGTGGAACCACGGGATGTACGTGTAAGGCCTTTATTAGGCTCGAAAAGGCCATATTACAGACTTTAGAGGCCTGTGCACGTAGTTAACGGTGTTCTAAAGCCATTGCACCAGGGAAAACGACTTGAGACGTTGTAGTCCATTGAGAGTGGAAGGATTAGACCGATGGTAACCTGGGCAGGCACGTGGAACAACGTGATGTACGTGTAAGGTCTTTATTAGGCGGTAAAAGGCCATATTACAGCTCTTAGAGGCCTGTGCAGGTAGTTGACGGTGTTCTAAAGCCATGACGCCAAGCAAAACGACTTGGGACGTTGTAGTCCATTAACAGTGGAAGGACTAGAGCGATGGTAACCTGCGCAGGCACGTGGAACCACGGGATGTACGTGTAAGGCCTTTATTAGGCGGTAAAAGGCCATATTACAGCTCTTAGAGGCCTGTGCACGTAGTTGACGGCCCTTTAAAGGCATGGCGCCAAGGAAAACGACTTGAGACGTCGTACTCCATTCAAAATGGAAGGCCTAGACCGATGGTAACCTGCGCAGGCACGTGGAACCACGTGATTTACGTGTAAGGCCTCTATGAGGCGGTAAAAGGCCATATTACAGCCTTTAGAGGCCTGTGCAATTATTTCACGGTTTTCTAAAGCCATGACGGGAACGAAAACGACTTGAGGCGTCGTAGTCCATTGAGAGTGGAAGAACTAGACCAATGATAACCTGCCCGAGTGCGTGGAACAACGTGATTTACGTGTAAGGCCTTTATTAGGCGGTAAAAGGCCATATCACAACATTTAGTGGCCTGTGCACGTAGTTCGCGGTGTTCTAAAGCCATGGCACCAGGGAAAACGACTTGGGACGTCGTAGTCCATTGAGAGTGGACGGACTAGACCGATGATAACCTGCACAGGCACGTGAAACCACGGAATTTACGTGTAAGGCCTTTATTAGGCGGTAAAAGGCCATATTACAACCTTAGAGGACTGTGCACGTAGTTGACGGTGTTCTAAAGCCATGGCGCCAAGGAAAACGACTTGAGACGTCGTAGTCCATTGAGAGTGGAAGGACTATACCGATGGTAACCTGCGCAGGCACGTGGAACAACGTGATTTACCTTTAAGGCCTTTATTAGGCGGCAAAAGGCCGTATTACGGCCTTTAGAGACCTGTGCACGTATTTAACGGTGTTTTAAAACCAGCCTTTAGAGGCCTGTGCAAATAGTTCACGGTTTTCAACAGCCATGACGCCAAGGAGAAGGACTTAATACGTGGTAGTTCATTGAGAGTGGAAAGATTAGACCAATGGTAACCTACGTAGGTACGTGGAACAACGTGATTTACGTGTAATACCTTTATTAAGTGGTAAAAGGCCATATTACAGCCTTTAGATGCCTGTGCAAGTATTTCACGGTTTTCTAAAGCCATGACACGAAGGAAAACGACTTGATGCGTCGTACTCCATTGAGAGTGGAAGGACTAGACCAATGATAACCTGCCCGGGTGCGTTGAAGAATGTGATTTACGTGTAAGGCTTTTATTAGGCTGTAAAAGGCCATATTACAGATTTTAGAGGCCTGTGCACGTAGTTCACGGTGTTCTAAAGCCATGGCACCAGGCAAAACGACTTGGGACGTCGTAGTCTATTGAGAGTGGGAGGACTAGACCGATGGCAACCTGGGCAGGCACGTGGAACAACGTGATGTACGTGTAAGGCCTTTAATAGGCGGTAAAAGGCCATATTACAGCCTTTAGAGGCTTGTGCAAGTAGTTGACGGTGTTCTAAAACCATGGGGCCAAGGAAAACGACTTGGGACGTTGTAGTGCCTTAACAATGGAAAGACTAGACCGATGTTAACCTGCGCAGGCACGTGGAACCACAGGATGTACGTGTAAGGCCTTTATTAGGCGGTAAAAGGCCATATTACAACCTTAGAGGACTGTGCACGTAGTTGACGGTGTTCTAAAGCCATGGCGCCAGGGCAAACGACTTGAGACGTTGTAGTCCATTGAGAATGGAAGTATTAGACCGATGGCAACCTGGGCAGGCACGTGGAACAACGTGATGTACGTGTAAGGTCTTTATTAAGCGGTAAAAGGCCATATTACAGCTCTTAGAGGCCTGTGCATGTAGTTGACGGTGTTCTAAAGCCATGACGCCAAGCAAAACGACTTGGGACGTTGTATTCCATTAACAGTGGAAGGACTAGAGCGATGGTAACCTGCGCAGGCACGTGGAACCACGGGATGTACGGTTAAGGCCTTTATTAGGCGGCAAAAGGCCATATTACAGTTCTTAGAGGCTTGTGCAAGTAGTTGACGGTGTTCTAAAGCCATGGTGCCAAGCAAAACTTTCGACGTTGTAGTCAATTAACAGTGGAAGGACTAGACCGTTGGTAACCTGCGCAGGCACGTGGAACCACGGGATGTACGTGTAAGGCCTTTATTAGGCTGTAAAAGGCCATATTACAGACTTTAGAGGCCTGTACACGTAGTTAACGGTGTTCTAAAGCCATGGCACCAAGCAAAACGACTTGGGACGTCGTAGTCCATTGAGAGTGGAAGAACTAGACCAATGATAACCTGCCCGGGTGCGTGGAACAACGTGATTTACGTGTAAGGCCTTTATTAGGCGGTTAAGGGCCATATCACAACCTTTAGTGGCCTGTGCATGTATTTAACGGTGTTCTAAAGCCATGGCGCCAGGGGAAACGACTTGAGACGTTGTAGTCCATTGAGAGTGGAAGGATAAGACCGATGGTAACCTGCACAGGCATGTGGAACAACGTGATGTACCTGTAAGGCCTTTATTAGGCAATAAAACGCCATATTACAGCTCTTAGAGGCCTGAGCAATTAGTTGACGGTGTTCTAAAGCTAAGGCTCCAAGGAAAACGACTTGAGACGTCGTGGTCCATTGAAAGTGGAAGGACTAGACCGATGGTAATCTGCGCATGCACGTGGAACCACGTGATTTACGTGTAAGGCTTTTATTAGGAGGCAAAAGGCTGTATTACAGCCTTTGCCGGCCTGTGCACGTAGTAAAGCCATGGCACCAGAGAAAACGACTTGGGACATTGTAGTCCATTGAGCGTGGAAAGATTAGACCGATGGTAACCTGCTCAGGCACATGGAACTACGTAATTTACGTGTAAGGCCTTTATTAGGCGGTGAAAGGCCATATTACAGCCTTTAGAGGCCTGTGCACGTAGTTGACGGTGTTCTAAGGCCATGGCGACAAGGAAAACGACTTGGGACGTTGTAGTGCGTTAACAGTGGAAAGACTAGACCGATGTTAACCTGCGCAGGCACATGGAACCACGTAATTTACGTGTAAGGCCTTTATTAGGCGGTGAAAGGCCATATTACAGCATTTAGAGGCCTGTGCACGTAGTTCACGGTGTTCTAAAGCCATGGCATCAGGCAAAACGACTTGGAACGTCGTAGTCTATTGAGAGTGGGAGGAGTAGACCAATGGTAACCTGCTCAGGCACGTGGAACAACGTGATTTACGTGTAAGGCCTTTAATTGGCGGTAAAAGGCCATATTACAGCCTTTAGAGGCCTGTGCACGTAGTTGACGGTTTTCTAAAGCCATGGCGCCAAGGAAAACGACTTGGGACGTTGTAGTCCATTAACAGTGGAAGGATTAGACCGATGGTAACCTGCGCAGGCACATGGAATCACGCAATTTACGTGTAACGCCTCTATAGGCGGTTAAAGGCCATATTACAGCCTTTAAAGGCTTGTGCAAGTAGTTGACGGTGTTCTAAAGCCATGGTGCCAAGGAAGATGACTTGGGAAGTTGTAGTGCCTTAACAATGGAAAGACTAGGCCGATGTTAACCGGCGCAGGCACGTGGAACCACGGGATGTACGTGTAAGGCCTTTATTAGGCGGTAAAAGGCCATATTACAACCTTAGAGGACTGTGCACGTAGTTGACGGTGTTCTAGAGCCATGGCGCCAGGGAAAACGACTTGAGACGTTGTAGTCCATTGAGAATGGAAGGATTAGACCGATGGCAACCTGGGTAGGCACGTGGAACAACGTGATGTACGTGTAAGGTCTTTATTAGGCGGTAAAATGCCATATTACAGCTCTTAGAGGCCTGTGCAAGTAGTTGACGGTGTTCTAAAGCCATGGCGCCACGCAAAACGACTTGGGGCGTTGTAGTCCATTAACAGTGGAAGGACTAGAGCGATGGTAACCTGCGCAGGCACGTAGAACCACGGGATGTACGTGTAAGGGTTCTATGAGGCGGTAAAAGCCCATATTATAGCCTTTAGAGGCTTGTGCACGTAGTTGATGGTGTTCTAAAGCCATGGCGCCAATGAAAACGACTTGAGACGTCGAAGTCCATTGAGAGTGGAAGGACTAGACCAATGGTAACCTGCTCAGGCACGTGGAACAACGTGATTTACGTGTAAGGCCTTTATTAGACGGCAAAAGGCTGTATTAAAGCCTTTAGAGACCTGTGCACGTAGTTAACGGTGTTCTAAAGCCATGACGCCAGGGTAAACGACTTGAGACGTTGTAGTCCATTGAGAGTGGAAGGATTAGACTAATGGTAACCTAAGCAGGCACGTGGAACAACGTGATGTACGTGTAAGGCCTTTATTAGGCAGTAAAAGGCCAGATTACAGCTCTTAGAGGCCTGTGCAAGTAGTTGACGGTGTTCTAAAGCCATGCCGCGAAGGAAAAGGACTTAATACGTGGTAGTTCATAGGTAGTTCTTTAAGAGTGGAAAGACTAGACCAATGGTAACCTGCGACGGCACGTGGAACCACGTGATTTACGTGTAAGGCTTTTATTAGGCGGCAAAAAGCGTAGAGGCCTGTGCAAGTACTTGACGGTGTTCTAAAGCCATGGCACCAGGGAAAACGACTTGGGACGTCGTAGTCATTGAGAGTGGAAGGACTAGACCAATGATAACCTGCCCGGGTGCGTTGAACAACGTGATTTACGTGTAAGGCCTTTATTAGGCGGTAAAAGGCCATATTACAGCCTTTAGAGACCTGTGCACGTAGTTAACGGTGTTCTAAAGCCATGGCACCTGGGAAGAGCGACTTGGGACGGCGTAGTCCATTGAGAGTGGAAAGATTACACCGATGGTAACCTACGCAGGCACGTGGAACAACGTGATTTACGTGTAAGGCCTTTATTAGTCTGTAAAAGGCCATATTACATCTCTTGGAAGCCTGTGCACGTAGTTGACGGCCCTTTAAAGCCATCGCGCCGAGGAAAGCGACTTGAGACGTCGTGGTCCATTGAGAGTGGAAGGACTAGAACAATGGTAACCTGCGCAGGTACGTTGAACCACGTGACTTACGTGTAAGGCCTTTATTAGTCTGTAAAAGGCCATAATACAGCTCTTAGAAGCCTGTGCACGTAGACGGCCCTTAAAAGCCATCGCGCCAAGGAAAACGACTTGAGACGTCGTAGTCCATTGAGAGTGGAAGGACTAGACCAATGATAAACTGCCCGGTGCGTGGAAGAACGTGATTTACGTGTAAGGCTTTATTAGACTGAAAAGGCCATATTACAGACTTTAGAGGACTGTGCACGTAGTTAACGGTGTTCTAAAGCCATGGCACCAAGCAAAACGACTTGGACGTCGTAGTCCATTGAGAGTGGAAGAACTAGACCAATGATAACCTGCCCGGGTGCGTGGAACAACGTAATTTACGTGTAAGGCCTTTATTAGGCGGTAAAGGCCATATTACAACCTTTAGACGCCTGTGCACGTAGTTGATGGGTGTTCTAAAAAGCCATGGTGCAAGGAAGCGACTTGAGACGTCGTAGTCAATTGAGAGTGGAAGGACTAGACCGATGGTAACCTGCTCAGGCACGTGGAACAACGTGATTTACGTGTAAGGCCTTTATTAGACGGCAAAAGGCTGTATTACAGCCTTTAGAGACTTGTGCACGTAGTTAACGGTGTTCTAAAAGCCATGGCGCCAGGGTAAACGACTTAAGATGTTGAGTCCATTGAGAGTGGAAGGATTAGAGCAATGGTAACCTGCGCAGGCACGTGGAACAACATCATGTACGTGTAAGGCCTTCATTAGGCGGTAAAAAGTCCATATTACAGCTCTTAGAGGCCTGTGCAAGTAGTTGACGGTGTTCTAAAGCCATGGCGCCACGCAAAACGACTTGGGGCGTTGTAGTCCATTAACAGTGGAAGAACTAGAGCGATGGTAACCTGCGCAGGCACGTGGAACAACGGGATGTACGTGTAAGGCCTTTATTAGGCGGTAAAATGCCATATTACAGTTCTTAGAGGCCTGTGCAAGTAGTTGACGGTGTTCTAAAGCCATGGTGCCAAGAAAAACTTTCGACGTTGTAGTCCATTAACAGTGGAAGGACTAGAGCGATGGTAACCTGCGCAGGCACGTGGAACCACGGGATGTACGTGTAAGGCCTTTATTAGGCGGTAAAAGGCCATATTACAGCTCTTAGAGGCCTGTGCACGTAGTTTGACGGCCCTTTAAAGGCATGGCGCCACGCCAAGGGAAAACGACTGAGACTCGTACTCCATTCAAAATGGAAGGCTAGACCGATGGTAACCTGCGCATGGCCGTGGAACCACGGTGATTTACTGGTAAGGCCATCCTGAGGCGGTAAAAGGCCATATTACAGCCTTTAGAGGCCCTGTGCAAATTATTTACGGTTTTCAAAAGCTCAGGGAACGAACTTAGGTACGTAATGTCATTGAGAGTGGAAAGATTAGAACCAATGGATAACCTAGCCGAGTACGTGGAACAACGGATTTACGTGTATACCTTTATTAGGGGTAAAAGGCCATATCCAAGCCTTTATGGCCTTGTGCAGTAGTTCAGCGGTTTTCTAAAGACGCATGGCACAGGAAACGACTTGGGCCTCGTAGTCCATTGAGTGGAAGGGACTAGACCAATGATAACCTGCCGCGCGTGGAGAACGGATATTTACAAGTGTAAGGCCTTTATTAGGCTGTAAAAGGCATACTTATCAACTTTAGAGGGCTGTAGCACGTAGTTAATGGTTTCTAAGCATGGCGCAAGGAAAACGACTTGGGGACGTCGTAGTCCATTGTGAGAGTGGAAGACTCAACCAATGATAATGCGCGCAGGGCACGTGACAACAGTGATTTACTTTAAAGGCTTTATTAGGCGGAAAGCGCATATTACCTTAGATGTACGCTTTTAGAGGTTTTAATCAGCTTAGACGTGAGTTCACGGTGTTCTCAAGCATGGGGGCGGGCGGACGCCCAAGGAGAAGACTGTAATACGTGGTAAGTGCTCTTAACAGTGGAAAAGATTAGACGATGGTAACCTCTAGCGACAGGAACCAACGCTGATTTCGTGTAATACCCTTATTATGGCGTAAAAGGCCATATTACAAGCGCTTTTACGAGAGACCTGTGCAAGTAGTTATCACGTGTTCTACCAAAGCCATGCCACAGGAAAACGACTTGGACGTCGTACTCCTTGAGAGTGGAAGGACTAGACGATTGAAACCTGCGGTGACGTTGGAACCACGGGAGTACGTTGGTAAGGCCTTTTATTACGTAAAAAGGCCATATACAGATTCTAGAGGCCTGTGCAGTAGTTGCGTGTTCAAAGCATGGTCCAACACAAAACGACTTTCGACGTTGTAGTCATATTGAAGTGGTGAGGACATAACCGTGGACCTGGGCAGGCACCGTGAACACGGTGATGTACGTGAAGCTCTTTATAGGCGGTAAACAGGCCTTAATTCAGCTTTTGAGGCCTGTGCCAAGTAGTTACGATGTGTCTAAAACCATGGCGCCAAGAAAACGACTTGGACGTTTAGTGACCGTCATGACAATGGAAAGACTAGACCGATGTTAAAACTACGAGCCAGGCACGTGGAAACCGAGGATGTTACGTGTAGGCCCTTTATTAGGCGTAAAACCTATTACACTCTTAGAGGCACTGTGCACGTAAGTTGACGTTATGGTTTCCTAACAAGCCAATGGCGCCAGGAAAACGACTTGAAGACGTCTGTACGTCCATTGAGATGGAAGGTACTAGCCGAGTGGTAACACTGCTGCAGGCACAGGAACAACCACGTGATTTACGTGTAAGGCTCTAATGTAGAGCGGTTAAAAGGCCATATTACAGGCCTTATGAAGGCTGTGCACTGTAGTTGACGGTGTGCTAAAGCCATCAGACCAGGAGAAACGACTTGGGACTCGTTGTTCCATTGAGACAGTGGAAGGATTAGAGCGATGGTAACCTGCGCAGGCACGGAACACACGGATTTACAGTAAGCCTCTTATGTAGGCGGAAAGGCATATTACAGCTCTTTAAGGACTTGTGCAAGTAGTTTGACGGTGTTCTAAAGCCATGGCTGCAAGGAAAATCTTTGAACGTGTAGCATTAAGTGGAAGGATAAGACGATGGTAACCTGCGCAGGAGCGGGAACCAACGGATTACGTGTAAGCCTTATTAGCCGTGTAAAAGGCCATATTATACAGCTCTTAGAGCCTGTACACGTAAGTTGAACGGCTTTTTACTAAAGCATGGCGACTAAGGAGAAACTGACTTGAAGACGTCGTAGTCCATTGATGAGTGGAAGAACTAGACCAATTGGATAACCTGGCAGCACGGGTGGAACCAACGTGACTTACGTGTAATGCCTTTTTAGGCGCGTATAGGGGCCATATTCACAAGCCTTTAGATGGCTGTGCATAAAGTAGTTTACGGCTGTTCTATAAGCATGGGCGCCTAGAGAAACGATTAGACGTCTGTAGTCCATGGAGAGTGGAAGGATAGCCGATGGTAACCTGCGCAGCAGGATGGAACAACGTGATTGTACTGTAACGGCCTTTATTAGGCGAATAAAACGCATATTACACTCTTAGAGAGCTGTAGCATTAGTTGACGGCCTTTTTAAAGCCATGGGGAGGCCGCAAGGAAAAAAAAAAGACTTAGTTGTAAGTACTATGAGAGTGAAGACTAGAACGCAATGAGTAACTCCGTGGCTGCAGTGAAACACGTGATGTTACGTGGTAAGGAATTTTATTATGAACGCAAAATGCCCTGTACTAACAGCTTTAGAGCCAGGTCTGTTTGCACGTGTTATAAAGCATGGGCAATAGAAAAACGACTTGGAGTATCTGTGTCCAATTGAGGTGGAAGATTAGCCGATGGATAACCTATGCAGCACGATGGAACACGTACGTAATCGTGTAATGCCTTTATTAGGCGGTAGAAAGGCCATATTACCGCCTTTAGAGGCCATGTCAAGTAGTTTGACGGCTTCTAAGGCATGGCGCACAAGGAAAGGACTTGAAGTCTGCAGTTCACTTGAGACGTGGAAAGCAAGATAGAACGAATGGTACACTGCGGCAGGCACTGGAACACGTAATTACGTGTAAGGCCTTTATTAAGTGGTGAAAGGCATATTACAAGCTTTAAGGCTGTGCACGTAGTTTCGCACGGTGTTCTAAAGCCATGGCAACGCGAGGAAAAGGGCGACTTGAACGTGAATATTCTATTGAGAGTTTGCGGAGTGATGACCAATGGTAGCTGCCAGGCAGTGACAACGTGATTTACGTGTAAGGCCTTTAATTGTAAAAGGTCCATATTAGCTCTATAGAAGGCACTGGTGCAACAGTAGTTGACGGCCTTTCAAAGCATGCCAAGGAAAACGACTTGGGACGTCGTAGTCCATTAAAGTGGAGCTACGAACCTGGTACCTGCGCAGTGCGACATGGAATCAATGCAATTTTACGTGTCAACGCCTTCCTATAGTGCTGTAAAGCCATAATTAACACTCTTAAAAGCGCTGTGCAGTAGTTGACGGCCTTTCTAAGCCATCGCGTCAAGGAAGATGACTTGGGGAATTGTATGCGCATTGATGGAAAGACTAGCCAATTGGTTAACAGCTGGCGCAGGTACGTAGAACCACGTGATTTACGTGTAAGGCCTTTATTGCTGGTAAAGGCCAATTACATACAGCTCTTAGATAGGCTGTGCAGTAGGTTGACGGTCTTTTAGAACGCCATGGCGCAGGAAACGACTTGAGACGTGTCTAGTCCATTGAGAATGAAGGACCATAGACCAGATAGGAACCTGCGGTAGGCAGTGAAGCAATCGTGCTTGTACGTGTAAGGGTCTTTACTTAGACTGAGGTACCATATTTACAGACTCTTAGGGCCTGTGCAAGTAGTTAAGAGGTGTTCTAGAAGCCATTGGCCA